>JZKD02S1750863.1:351619-432504 GCA_000966675.3 Picea glauca
TTTTTTGAAGAAAACAAATATACAAATATATTTGTTTATTTAAATATTACTCTAAATCTATCTTAATTATAAATCTATCACAGTTTTATAAAACAAATTTTTAAAAATTAAATTGAAATTGATCATATTTCTTTCGGTACACATAATCTATGTTGCATCTGGCACAATTTTTATATTTGTTAATTCTGAAAAAACTTGAGCAATTTAAAAAAGGGTCGAGTGAAATTATGTTCTTCTATGGCAGTTTTTCTTCCTCATATTTCTTATTAATGATGATTATGTTTAAACATAAACAACATTCTCTTCTCAATAGGTTTTGTACATTTTTACATTTGTGTTGAAAACCACTATAAAACACTTTGGTTCTCTAAAGACATTAGATTCATATTTGAAATTAAAAATGTGATTGAATATGAATTTATGAAAATAATTAGTTTGAATAGGAATTTATTCAAACATTTAATACCCAATTGAATTCAATATGATCCAGGTGGATATCGGTGTCCACCCACCTTTTCCGACTGGCTCAAAACAGTTTTCTGACAATTTTGGCAATTTACTATTTTTAGCAAGTTTTAACTTTTGGGGCCATTTTGAGGGCCTAAATGAAGGTTTTTCGAGATCGAGGTTCTCAATGATCGATGAAGGCATGATTGAGCCCCAAAATGAATCTCCTCGACAATACCTTTCCAACGAGCTATCATACGCCTAAAATGGAGATCGTATGTAAAAGTTACGACCCCAGGAAGTTGATGTACTAACTTACCCAAACGGGGCCCACATGACTTTTGGTGCTTCATCTCCTAGGGTTAGGTTTTTGAATGTATAAGAATTTTGGAATTCCTGTTTATTGTAAAAATGCCTCCAAATCCTCATTGTAATCACCTTCTTGCGAATGCGAGTAGCTGTCACATCTCTTCTCAGAGATAAGCTGCCACCATTCTAGCGAGTCTTTCACTCTGTATTTTTATAGTCTCTGTACATTTACTTCATTAATAGAAATCGTGTATCACTGTATATCTGTGTTTATTGTTGCATCTCTGATATATTTCTATTATATTATGGAATATGTGTGATATCTCTGTGCATTTCTTTATTATATCTTCGATCTCATTTCGTACCGAAAATAATCCGGATCAGTGATATCAGAGCAGGCTACTCTTGATTGTTTTTTTAGTGCATGTCCCCGACGAGGTCCAAGTATAGCAAGTTGGGTCTCGAGATTGTCTCTCTTGAAGACAATGGCTCTTGCACACCCAAGAAACCCTTAATGGTGGAATAAAAGAAAAAGGACAGAGCGGATGATCCTATCAATCTGTTGCTTGAGAAAGCTCTCACGCGACAGAGGGACAAAATGATGGAGAATTTTGCCCACATCCTTAAACTCCTGGCAATAGCATCAGGCACATCTTCATCAAGAAACCACTTTGTAGGCACCTCGCCTTTCAAGGTACAAGTTAATTTTGATATTCCTATATTTGAAGGACAGCTAGATGCAGAAGCCCTAGATAAATGGTTAAATCTGCTAGAAGGTTATTTCTCTGTTCACAAATTTTTCGACAAAGAAAAGATCACCTTTGGACTCCTTAAAGCTCTCCCCCATGTCAAACATTGGTGGGAAACTTATTGGGAGCAGAGTTCCACAGAGGAGTCTGAAATATATGGGGTTGATCCCACTTGGGATTTTTTTGTGGATGCAGTAAAGGAACAATATTACCCTGTTGGAAACTATGAGGACCAGTACATGAGATGGACAACACTGCGGCAAGAGAGGGGCTAAGCAATTCTGGATTTCACCAATACCTTCCATACCTTGCACACCAAGTTGGGTATCAAAGACTCCGAGCGACATTTGGTTCTGAAATACTGTGGGCCTCTACAGAGATACATCCAGATTGAAATGGATTTTCTGGACATCTCATCACTCGGTGCTGCTTATCAATATGTTGTTAAAATTGAGCAGAAATTTAAGCACCAGAACACACATGATTTTGGATCTGTAAATACGTAACAACTAAAGTATGACAAAGACAACTTTAATAAACAGTCTCCCGAAAACCAGTCCAAAACACAAGAAAATAAGGGTCATGGGAAGACAAAGAAGGACACTGGAAAATGATGTGATTTCCATAAAATCCCCTGGCAGAACACCGATGAATGTCACTCAAAACAGTCATTGGTGGCCGAGATCAAAGACAAGGAGTCGAACCCTAATTCAGAATCCGATTCTGAAAACACTGGTAAAGGACAGATCATTGACGCAGACCCCACTACTCTTGTCGCAACCACATCAATTCAACCAGAAGAACCAACAGATCCCGAAGAGGGGGAGATCCTTTTTCATTCACAGATGTGGGTGAAGGGGACCCCGCTACATTTTATTGTTGATAGAGAAATCCAGAGGAAACTAATCTCAGCAAAGGTTGTCAAACAGTTGGGATTGTAGACAACACCACACCCGCAACCATACAACATCGAGTGGCTTTGCCAAGGATGATATCTCTGTGTCAGCCAGCAATGTCGATTGTCATACGACATCCATCCCTTCAAGGACGAGGTATTCTGTGATGTTGCCCCAATGGATGTCTGTGATGTTCTCTTGGGCCAACCATATATGTGGAAGCGCCATGTTGTTTATGAGTCTCGACCCCGTAGTGTCATTGTTACTTTGGGGGGTCATCTCTACAGAATACTAGAGGTATCTCCAACTATTGTTCCACCTAAAAAGTGTCACAAGGTAGTATCTCATACTGCAAAATTCAGCTTCTTCACAATCTGTTCAAAAGGCGAACAGAAGGACACTGCAACCACTACAGTCTCGCCCCCTGCACCTTCTATTCAACAGAAGTAGGTCGACAAGGTTGCAGCAAAGTGAAAATATTCCTTCTGAACACCTTCCTCTCATGTAGCTCGACTTTTTGAACAACCTCAACTTCAACAGGTTCATGGAAGACTTCCACAAACTAAGTAGCGCGACGTCTCCAACAATACAAGCAGCTCACCCAGATGCAGATCTAGCAAACACTTTTCCCTCTCCCCCGGTAACTCAACGCATTGGATACCATTGCTTCCTAAGGAGGGAGGATTGATCCAGGTGGATATCGGAGGCCACCCACCTTTTTCGACTGGCTCAAAACAGTTTTCTGGCAATTTTGACAATTTACTATTTTTAGCAGGTTTTAACTTCCAGGACCATTTTGAGGGCCTAAATGAAGGTTTTTCGAGATTGAGGTTCCCAATGATAGTAGAAGGCATGATTGATCCCCCAAAATTAATCTCCTTGACGATACCTTTCCAACGAGCTATCATACACCTAAAACAAAGAATGTATGCAAAAGTTACGACCCCGAGAAGTTGATGTACTAACTTACCCAAACGGTGCCCACATGACTTTTGGCGCTTCATCTCCTAGGGTTAGGTTTTTGGATGTATAGGACTTTTGGCATTCCTGTTTGTTTTAAAAAGGCCTCTAGAGCCTCATTGTAATCATCTTCTTGCGAATGTGAGTAGCTGTCACATCTCTTCTCAGAAATAAGCTGCCACCATTCTAGCGAGTCTTTCACTCTGTATTTTTACAGTCTCTGTACATGTATTTCATTAATAGAAATCATGTATCACTGTATATCTGTGTTTATGGTTGCATCTCTGATACATTTCTGTCATATTATGGAATATTTGTGATATCTCTGTGCATTTCTTTATTATATCTCCAATCTCATTTCGTATCGAAAATAATCTGGATCAGTGGTATCAGAGCAGGCTGCTCTTGATCGTTTTTTCAGTGCCTGTCCTTGACGAGGTCCGAGTATAGCAAGTTGGGTCTCGATATTGTCTCTCTTGAATAAAAACACTCTCGCACACCCAAGAAACCCTCAATGGTGAAAGAAAAGAAAAACGATGGAGCGGATGATCCTATCAATCTGTTGCTTGAGCAAGCTCTCACGTGACAGAGGGAGGAAATGATGGAGAATTTTTCCCACATCCTTAAATTCCTGTCGATAGCATCAGGCACATCTTCATCAAGAGACCACTTTGGAGGCACCTCGCCTTTCAAGGTACAAGTTAATTTTGATATTCCTGTATTTCAAGGACAAATAGATGCAGAATCCCTAGACAAATGGTTAAATCTGCTATAAGGTTATTTCTCTGTTCACAAATTTTCTGACAAAGAAAAGATCACCTTCGCACTCCTTAAATCTCTCCCCCATGTCAAAAATTGGTGGGAAACTTATTGGGAGCAGAGTTCCACAGAGGAGTCCGAAATATATGGGGTCGATCCCACTTGGGAGTTTTTTTTGGATGTGGTAAATGAACAGTATTACCCTGTTGGAAACTATGAGGACCAGTACATGAGATGGACCACACTGCAGCAAGAGAGGGGCCAAGCAGTTCCAGATTTCACCAATACCTTCGATACCTTGTGCACCAAGTTGGGTATCAAAGACTCCGAGCGACATTTGGTTCTGAAATACCATGGGGCTCCACACAGATACATCCAGACTGAAATGGATTTTATGGACATCTCATCACTCAGTGCAGCTTATCGATATGTTGTTACAATCGAGCAGAAATTTAAGCACCAGAACAAACGGGATTTCGGATCTGTAAATCCGTAACAACCAAAGTATGACAAAGACAACCCTAGCAAACAGTCTCCCGAAAACCAGTCCAAGACACAGGAAAAGAAGGGTCACAGGAAGACAGAGAAGGACATCGGAAAATGGTGCGATTTCCACAAAAGCCCCTGGCACAACAACGATGAATGTTCCTCAAAACAGTCATTGGTGGCTGAGATCAAAGACAAGGAGCCGAACCCTAATTCCGAATCCGATTCTGAAAACACTGGTAAAGGATAGATCATTGATGCAGACCCCACTGCTATTGTCAAAACCGCATCAATTCAACCAAAAGAACCAACAGATCCCAAATAGGGGGAGAGCCTTTTTCATTCACAGATGTGGGTGGAGGGGACCCCGCTGCATTTTATTGTTGATAGCGGAAGCTAGAAGAACCTCATCTCAGCATAGGTCGTCAAACAGTTGGGATTGTCGACAACACCACACCTGCAACCATACAAAATCGGGTGGCTTCGCCAAGGACAAGATCTCTGTGTCAGCTAGCAATGTCGATTGTCATACGGAATCCAACCCTTCAAGGACAAGGTATTATGTGATGTTGCCCCACTGGATGTCTATGATGTTCTCTTGGGCCAGCCATATATGTGGAAGCGCCATGTTATTTATGAGTCTCGACCCCGTACTGTCATTGTTACTTTGAGGGGTCATCTCTATATAATATCAGAGGTAGTTCCAACTATTGTTCCACCTAAAAAGTGTCTCAAGGTAGTATCTCATATTTCAAAATTTAGCTTCCTCACAATCTGTTCAAAAGGCGAACAAAAGGACACTGCAACCACTACAGTCTCGCCCCTTGCACCTTCTATTCAACAGAAGCAGGTCGACAAGAATGCAACAAAGTGTAAATATTCCTTTTGCACACCTTCCTCTCATGTAGCTCGACTTGTTGAAAAACCTCAACTTCAACAGGTTCATAACAAACTTCCACAAACTAAGCAGCGCGACGTCTCCAACAATACAAGCAGCTCACCCAGATGCACATCCAGCAAACGATTTTCCCTCTCCTCCGATAACTCAATGCAATAGAGACCATTTCTTCCTAACAAGGGAGGATTGATCCAGGTGGATATCAATGGCCACCCACCTTTTCCGATTGGCTCAAAACAATTTTCTGGCAATTTTGGCAATTTACTATTTTTAGCAAGTTTTAACTTTCAGGGCCACTTTGAGGGCCTAAATGAAGGTTTTTCGAGATCAAATTTCTCAATAGAGCTGAAGGCATGATTGATCCCTGAAAATGAATCTCCTCGATGATACCTTTCCAACAAGGTATCATACACCTAAAACAAAGATCGTATGCAAACGTTACGACCCCGGGAAGTTGATGTACTAATTTACCCAAATGAGGCCCACATGACTTTTGGCGCTTCATCTCCTAGGGTTAGGTTTTTGGATGTCTAGAACTTTTTCCATTCCTGTTTATTGTAAAAAGGCCTCCAGAGCCTCATTGTAATCATCTTCTTGCGAATGAGAGTAGTTGTCACATCTCTTCTCAGAGATAAGCTGCCACCAATCTAGCGAGTCTTTCACTCTGTATTTTTACAGTCTCTGTACATTTATTTCATTAATAGAAATCGTGTATCACTGTATATCTATGTTTATGGTTGCATGTCTGATACATTTTTGTCATATTATGGAATATCTGTGATATCTCTATGCATTTCTTTATTATATCTCTGATCTCATTTCGTACCGAAAATAATCTGGATCAGTGGTATCGGAGCAGGCTGCTCTTGATCATTTTTTCAGTGCATGTCCCCAACGAGGTCCGAGTATAGAAATTTGGGTCTCGAGCTTGTCTCTCTTGAAGAAATCACTCTTGCACACCCAAGAAACCCTCAATGGCGAAAGAAAAAAAAAACGACGGAGCGGATGATCCTATCAATCTGTTGCTTGAGCAAACTCTCACGCGACAGAGGGACGAAATGATGGAGAATTTTACCCACATCTTTAAATGCCTGTTGATAGCATCAGGCACATATTCATCAAGTGACCACTTTGGAGGCACCTCACCTTTCAAGGTACAAGTTAATTTTGATATTCCTGTATTTGAAGGACATATAGATGCAAAATCCCTAGACAAATGGTTAAATCTGCTAGAAGGTTATTTCTCTGTTCACAAATTTTTCGACAAAGAAAAGATCACCTTCGCACTCCTTAAAGCTCTCCCCCATGTCAAACGTTGGTGGGAAACTTATTGGGAGCAGAGTTCCATAGAGGAGTCTGAAATATATGGGATCGATCCCACTTGGGATTTTTTGTGGATGTAGTAAAGCAACAGTATTACCCTGTTGGAAACTATGAGGACCAGTACATGAGATGGACCACACTGTGGAAAGAGAGGGGCCAAGCAGTTCCGGAGTTCACCAATTCCTTCCATACCTTGCACACCAAGCTGGGTATCAAATATTCCGAGTGACATTTGGTTCTGAAATACCATGGAGCTCTACACAGATACATCCTGACTGAAATGGATTTTTTGGACATCTCATCACTCGGTGTTGCTTATCGATATGCTATTAAAATCGAGCAGAAATTTAAGCACCATAACAAACATGATTTCAGATCTGTAAATTCGCAACAACCAAAGTATGACAAAGACAACCCTAATAAGCAGTCTCCTAAAAACCAGTCCAAGACACATGAAAAGAAGGGTCACGGAAAGACAAAGAAGGACACTGGAAAATGGTGCGATTTCCGAAAAAGCCCCTGGCACAACACCGATGAATGTCTCTCAAAATAGTCATTGGTGGCCGAGATAAAAGACAAGGATCCGAACCCTGATTCAGAATCCGATTCTAAAAACACTGGTAAAGGACAGATCATTAACACAGACCCGACTGCTATTGTCGCAACCGCATCAATTCAAAGAGAAGAACCAACATATCCCGAAGAGAGGGAGAGCCTTTTTCATTCACATATGTGGGTGAAGAGGACCCCGCTGCATTTTATTGTTGATAACAGAAGCCATAAAAACCTCATCTCAGCAGAGGTCGTCAAACAGTTGGGAATGTCGAAAACACCACACCCGCAACCATACAAAATCAGGTGGCTTCGCCAAGGACGAGATCTACGTGTCAACCAACAATGTCGATTTTCATACGGCATCCATCCCTTCAAGGACGAGGTATTATGTGATGTTTCCCCACTGGATGTCTGTGATGTTCTCTTGGGCCAACCATATATTTGGAAGCGCCATGTTGTTTATGAGTCTCGACCCCGTAGTGTCATTGTTACTTTAGGGGGTCATCTCTACAGAATACCAGAGGTAGTTCCAACTATTGTTCCACCTAAAAAGTGTCGCAAGGTAGTATCTCATACTGCAAAATTCAGTTTTTTCACAATCTATTCAAATGGCGAACAAAAGGACACTGCAACCACTATAGTCTCGCCCCCTGCACCTTCTATTCAACAGAAGCAGGTCGACAAGGTTGCAACAAAGTGCCAAGATTCCTTCTGCACACCTTCCTCTCATGTAGCTCGACTTGTTGAACAACCTCAACTTCAACAGGTTCATGGAAGACTTCCCCAAACTAAGCAGCGCAACGTCTCCAACAATACAAGCACCTCACCCAGATGCAGATCCAACAAACGCTTTTCCCTCTCCCCCGGTAACTCAACACAATGGATACCATTGCTTCCTAAGGAGGGAGGATTGATCCAGGTGGATATTGGTGGCCACCCACCTCTTTCGACTGGCTCAAAACATTTTTCTAGCAATTTTGGCAATTTACTATTTTTAGCAGGTTTTAACTTTCGGGGCCATTTTGAGGGCCTAAATGAAGGTTTTTCAAGATAGAGGTTCTCAATGATATCCAAAGGCATGATTGAGCCCCCAAAATTAATCTCCTCGACAATACCTTTCCAACGAGCTATCATATTCCTAAAACGGAGATCGTATGCAAAAGTTGCAACCCCGGGAAGTTGATGTACTAACTTACCCAAACGGGGCCCACATGACTTTTGGCGCTTCATATCCTAGGGTTAGGTTTTTGGATGTCTAGGAATTTTTTAATTCCTGTTTATTGTAAAACAGCCTCCAGATCCTCATTGTAATCATCTTCTTGCGAATGCGAGTAGTCGTCACATCTCTTCTCAGAGATAAGCTGTCACCATTCTAGTGAGTATTTCACTCTGCATTTTTACAGTCTCTGTACATTTATTTCATTAATAGAAATTGTGTATCACTGTATATCTATGTTTATGGTTGTATATCTGATACATTTCTGTCATATTATGGAATATCTGTGATATCTCTATGCATTTCTTTATTATATCTTCGATCTCATTTCGTACAAAAAATAATCCGGATCAGTGGTATCAGAGCAGGCTGCTCTTGATCGTTTTTTCAGTGCATGTCCCCAACGAGGTCTGAGTATAGAAAGTTGGGTCTCAAGCTTGTCTCTCTTGAAGAAAATCACTCTCGCACACCCAAGAAACCCTCAATGGCGGAAGAAAATAAAAATGACGAAGCGAATGATCCTATCAATCTGTTGCTTGAGCAAGCTCTCATGCGACAGAGGGACGAAATTATGGAGAATTTTGCCCAAATCCTTAAATGCCTGCTGATATCATCAGGCGCATCTTCATCAAGCGACCACTTTGGAGGCACCTCGCCTTTCAAGGTACAAGTTAATTTTGATATTCCTGTATTTGAAGGACAGATAGATGCAAAAGCCCTAGACAAATGGTTAAATCTGCTAGAAGGTTATTTCTCTATTCACAAATTTTTCGACAAAGAAAAGATCACCTTCACACTCCTTAAAGCTCTCCCCCATGTCAAACATTGGTGGGAAAATTATTGGGAGCAGAGTTTCACAGGGGAGTCTGAAATATATGGGGTCAATCCCACTTGGGATTTTTTTGTGGCTGTGGTAAATGAACAGTTCTACCCTATTGGAAACTATGAGGACCAGTACATGAGATGGACCACACTGCGGCAAGAGAGGGGCCAAGAAGTTCCATATTTCACCAATACCTTCCATACCTTGCACACCAAGATGGGTATCAAAGACTCCGAGCGATATTTGGTTCTAAAATACCGTGGGGCTCTACACAGATACATCCAGACTGAAATGGATTTTTTGGATATCTCATCACTCGATGTTGCTTATCGATATGCTGTTACAATCGAGCATAAATTTAAGCACCAGAACAAATGGGATTTTGGATCTGTAAATCTGTAACAACGAAAGTATGACAAAAACAACCCTAACAAATAGTCTCTCGAAAACCAGTCCAAGACACAAGAAAAGAAGGGTCACGGGAAGGCAAAGAAGGACACCGAAAAATGGTGCGATTTCCACAAAATCCCCTGGCACAACACCGATGAATGTCGCTGAAAACAGTCATTGGTGGCCGAGATCAAAGACAGGGAGTTGAACCCTGATTCAGAATCTGATTCTAAAAACACTGGTAAATGACAGATCATTGACATAGACCCCACTGCTATTGTCGCAACCGCATCAATTCAACCAGAAGAACCAATAGATGTCGAAGAGGGGGAGAGCCTTTTTCATTCACAGATGTGGGTGAAGGGGACCCCGCTACATTTTATTGTTGATAGCAGAAGCCAGAAAAACCTCATCTCAGCAGAGGTCGTCAAACAGTTGGGATTGTCGACAACACCACACCCGCAACCATACAAAATTGGGTGGCTTTGCCAAGGACTAGATCTCTGTGTTAGCCAGCAATGTCGATTGTCATACGACATCCAGCCCTTCAAGGATGAGGTATTATGTGATGTTTCCCCACTAGATGTCTGTGTTGTTCTCTTGGGCCAACCATATATGTGGAAGCGCCATGTTGTTTATGAGTCTCGACCCCGTAGTGTCATTGTTACTTTGGGGGGTCATTTTTACAGAATACTAGAGGTAGTTCTAACTATTGTTCCACCTAAAAAGTGTCGCAAGGTAGTATCTCATACTGCAAAATTAAGCTTCTTCACAATCTGTTCAAAAGACGAACAGAAGGACACTGCAACCACTACAGTCTCGCCCCTTGCACCTTCTATTCAACAGAAGTAGGTCGACAAGGTTGCAACAAAGTGTAAAGATTCCTTCTGCACACCTTCCTCTCATGTAGCTCGACTTGTTGAAAAACCTCAACTTCAACAGGTTCATGACAGACTTCCACAAACTAAGCACCGCGACGTCTCCAGCAATACAAGTAGCTCACCCAGATGCAGATCCAACAAACGATTTTCTCTCTCCCCCGATAACTCAATGCAATGGAGACCATTGCTTCCTAAGGAGGGAGGATTGATTCAGGTGGATATCGGTGGCCACCAACCTTTTCTGACTAGCTCAAAACAATTTTCTGGCAATTTTGGCAATTTACTATTTTTAGCAGGTTTTAACTTTCAGGGCCATTTTGAGGGCCTAAATGAAGGTTTTTCGAGATAGAGGTTCTCAAGGATGGATAAATGCATGATTGAGCCCCCAAAATGAATCTCCTCGATGATACCTTTCCAACGAGCTATCATACGCCTAAAACGGAGATCGTATGCAAAAGTTACGACCCCAGGAAGTTGATGTACTAAGTTACCCAAACGGGGCCCACATGACTATTGGCGCTTCATCTCCTAGGGTAAGGTTTTTGGATGTCTAGGACTTTTGGCATTCCTGTTTATTGTAAAAAAATCCTCCAGAGACTCATTGTGATCATCTTCTTGCGAATGCGAGTAGCCGTCACATCTCTTCTCAGAGATAAGTTGCCACCATTCTAGCGAGTCTTTCACTCTGTATTTTTACAGTCTCTGTACATTTATTTCATTAATAGAAATCATGTATCACTGTATATCTGTGTTTATGGTTGCATCTCTGATACATTTATGTCATATTATGGAATATCTGTGATATCTCTATGCATTTCTTTATTATATCTTCGATCTCATTTCGTACCGAAAATAATCTCGATCAGTGGTATCAGAGCAGGCTTCTCTTGATCATTTTTTCAGTGCATGTCCCCGACGAGGTCCAAGTATAGCAATTTGGGTCTCGAGCTTGTCTCTCTTGAAGACAATCACTCCCGCACACCCAAGAAACCCTCAATGACAGAAGAAATGAAAAACGATGGAGTGGATGATCCTATCAATATGTTGCTTGAGCAAGCTCTCACGTGACAGAGGGACACAATGATGGAGAATTTTGCCCACATCCTTAAACGCCTGTCGATAGCATCAGGCACATCTTCATCAAGTGACCACTTTGGAGGCACCTCGCCTTTCAAGGTACCAGTTAATTTTGATATTCCTATATTTGAAGGATAGATAGATGCAGAAGCCCTAGACAAATGGTTAAATCTGCTAGAAGGTTATTTCTCTGTTCACAAATTTTCCGACAAAGAAAAGATCACCTTCACACTGCTTAAATCTCTCCCCCATGTCAAACAATGGTGGGGAACTTATTGGGAGCAGAGTTCCACAGAGGAGTCTAAAATATATGGGGTCGATCCCACTTGGGATTTTTTTGTGGATGTGGTAAAGGAACAGTATTACCCTATTGGAAACTATGAGGACCAATACATGAGATGGACCACACTATGGCAAGAGAGGGGCCAAGTAGTTTTGGAGTTCACCAATACCTTCCATACCTTGTGCTCCAAGCTAGGTGTCAAAGACTCTGAGTGACATTTGGTTCTGAAATACCGTGGGGCTCTACACAGATACATCCAGACTGAAATGGATTTTCTGGACATCTCATCACTCGGTGCTACTTATCGATATGCTGTTAAAATCGAGCAGAAATTTAAGCACTAGAAAAAACGAGATTTTGGATCTGTAGATCTGCAACAACCAAAGTATGACAAATACAGCCCTAACAAACAGTCTCCCGAAAACCAGTCCAAGACACAGGAAAAGAAGGGTCACGGGAAGACAAAGAAGGACACCAGAAAATGGTTCCATTTCCACAAAATCCCTTGGCACAACACCGATGAATGTCGCTCAAAATATTCATTGGTGGCCGAGATCAAAGACAAGGAGCTAAACCCTGATTTAGAATCTGATTATAAAAACACTGGTAAAGGACAGATCATTGATGTAGACCCCACTACTATTGTCGCAACTGCATCAATTCAACCAGAAGAACCAACAGATCCTGAAGAGGGGGAGAGCCTTTTTCATTCACAGATGTGGGTGAAGGGGACCCCACTGCATTTTATTGTTGATAGTGGAAGCCAAAAGAACCTCATCTCAGCAGAGGTCATCAAACAGTTGGGATTGCCGACAAAAGCACACCCGCAACCATACAAAATCGGGTGGCTTCGCCAAGGACAAGATCTCCATGTCATCCAGCAATGTCGATTGTCATACAACATCCAGCCCTTTAAGGACGAGGTATTATGTGATGTTGCCCCACTGGATGTCTGTGATGTTCTCTTGGGCCAACCATATATGTGGAAGTGCCACGCTGTTTATGTGTCTCGACCCCGTAGTGTCATTGTTACTTTGGGGGGTCATCTCTACAGAATACCAGAGGTAGTTCCAACTATTATTCCACCTAAAAAGTGTCACAAAGTAGTATCTCATACTGCAAAATTCAGCTTCTTCACAATCTGTTCAAAAGGCGAATAGAAGGACACTGCAACCACTACAGTCTCGCCCCCTGCACCCTCTATTCGACAGAAGCAAGTCGAAAAGGTTGCAGCAAAGAGCAAAGATTCCTTCTGAACACCTTCCTCTCATGTAGCTCGACTTGTTGAACAGCCTCAACTTCAACAGATTCATGACAAACTTCCACAAACTAAGCACCGCGACATCTCCAACAATACAAGCAGCTCACCCAGATGTAGATCCAGCAAACGCTTTTCCCTCTCACCCGGTAAAAAAAATGAAATGGAGACCATTGATTCCTAAGGAGGGAGGATTGATCCAGGTGGATATCGGTGGCCACCCACCTTTTACGACTGGCTCAAAACAGTTTTTTGGCAATTTTGGCAATTTACTATTTTTAGCAGGTTTTAACTTCCGGGGCCATTTTGAGGGCCTAAATGAAGGTTTTTCGAGATCGGGGTTCTCAATAATATATGAAGGCATGATTGAGCCCCCAAATGAATCTCCTCGATGATACCTTTCCAACAAGCTATCATACGCCTAAAATGGAGATCGTATGCAAAAGTTACGACCCCGGGAAGTTGATGTACTAACTTACCCAAACGGGGCCCACATGACTTTTGGCGCTTCATCTCCTAGGGTTTGGTTTTTGGATGTCTAGGAATTTTGGCATTCCTTTTTATTGTAAAAAGGACTCCAGAGCCTCATTGTAATCATCATCTTGCGAATGCGAGTAGTCGTCACATCTCTTTTCAGAGATAAGCTGCTACCATTCTAGCGAGTCTTTCACTCTGTATTTTTACATTCTCTATACATTTATTTCATTAATAGAAATCATGTATCACTGTATATATGTGTTTATGGTTGCATCTCTAATACATTTCTATCATATTATGGAATATCTGTGATATCTCTGTGCATTTCTTTATTATATCTTCGATCTCATTTTGTACCGAAAATAATCTAGATCAGTGGTATCAGAGCAGGCTACTCTTGAACGTTTTTTCAGTGCATGTCCCGGACGAAGTCTGAGTATAGCAAGTTGGGTCTCGAGCTTGTCTCTCTTGAAGACAATCTCTCTCGCACACCCAAGAAACCCTCAATGGCGGAAGAAAAAAAAAACGATGGAGTGGATGATCCTATCAATCTGTTGCTTGAGCAAGCTCTCATGCGACAGAGGGACGAAATGATGGAGAATTTTTCCCACATCCTTAAACGCCTGCCGATAGCATCAGGCGCATCTTCATCAAGGGACCATTTTGGAGGCACCTCACCTTTCAAGGTACAAGTTAATTTTGATATTCATGTATTTGAAGGATAGATAGATGCAGAAGCCCTAGACAAATGGTTAAATCTGCTAGAAGGTTAGTTCTTTGTTCACAAATTTTCTGACAAAGAAAAGATCACCTTCGCACTCCTTAAAGATCTCCCCCATGTCAAACATTGGTGGGAAACTTATTGGGAGAAGAGTTCCAGAGAGGAGTCCGAAATATATGGGGTCGATCCCACTTGGGATTTTTTGTGGATGCGGTAAAGGAACAGTATTACCCTATTGGAAACTATGAGGACCAGTACATGAGATTGACCACACTGCGGTAAGAGTGGGGCCAAACAGTTCTGGAGTTCACCAATACCTTCCATACCTTGCTCACCAAGATGGGTATCAAAGACTCTGAGCGACATTTGGTTCTGAAATACCGTGGGGCTCTACGCAGATACATCTAGACTGAAATGGATTTTCTGGACATCTCATCACTCGGTGCTGCTTATCGATATGCTATTAAAATCAAGAAGAAATTTAAGCACCAGAACAAACGGGATTTCGGATCTGTAAATCTGCAACAACCAAAGTATGACAAAGATAGCCCTAACAAACAGTCTCCCGAAAACCAGTCCAAGACACAGGAAAAGAAGGGTCACGGGAAGACAAATAAGGACACCGGAAAATGGTGTGATTTCCACAAAAGCCCCTCGCACAACACCGATGAATGTCGCTCAAAATAGTCATTGATGGCTGAGATCAAAGACAAGGAGTCGAACCCTGATTTAGAATCTGATTCTAAAAACACTGGTAAAGGACAGATCATTGACGCAGACCCCACTGCTATTGTCACAACTGCATCAATTCAACCAGAAGAACCAACAGATCCCAAAGAGGGGGAGAGCCTTTTTCATTCACAGATGTGGGTGAAGGGGACCCTGCTGCATTTTATTGTTGATAGCGGAAGCCAGAAGAACCTCATCTCAGCAGAGGTCGTCAAACAATTGGGATTGTCGACAACACCACACCCGCAACCATACAACATCGGGTGGCTTCGCCAAGGACGAGATCTCCGCGTTAGCCAGCAATGTTGATTGTCATAGGCATCCAACCCTTCAAGGATGAGGTATTATGTGATGTTGCCCCACTGGATGTCTGTGATGTTCTCTTGGGCCAGCCATATATGTGGAAGTGCCATGCTGTTTATGAGTCTCGACCCCATAGTGACATTGTTACTTTGGGGGGTCATCTCTACAGAATACTAGAGGTATTTCCAACTATTGTTCCACCTAAAAAGTGTCGCAAGGTAGTATCTCATACTGCAAAATTCAGCTTCTTCACAATCTGTTCAAAAGGCGAACAGAAGGACACTGCAACCACTACAGTCTCTCCCCCTGTACCTTCTATTCAACAGAAGCAGGTTGACAAGGTTGCAGCAAAGCACAAAGATTCCTTCTACACACCTTCCTCTCATGTAGCTCGACTTGTTGAACAATCTCAACTTCAACAGGTTCATAACAGACTTCCACAAAGTAAGCAGTGCGACGTCTCCAACAATACAAGCAGCTCACCCAGATGCAGATCCAACAAACGCTTTTCCCTCTCCCCCGGTAACTCAATGCAATGGAGACCATTGCTTCCTAAAAAGGAAGGATTGATCCAGGTGGATATCGGTGGCCACCCACCTTTTTCAACTGGCTCAAAACAATTTTCTGGCAATTTTGGCAATTTACTATTTTTAGTAGGTTTTAACTTCCGGGGCCATTTTGAGGGCCTAAATGAAGGTTTTTAGAGATATAGGTTCTCAAAGATAGCCAAAGGCATGATTGAGCCCCCAAAATGAATCTCCTCGATGACACCTTTCCAACGAGCTATCATACGCCTAAAACGGAGATCGTATGCAAAAGTTACGACCCTGGGAAGTTGATGTACTAACTTACCCAAATGGGGCCCACGTGACTTTTGGCGCTTCATCTCCTAGGGTTAGGTTTTTGGATGTATAGGACTTTTGGCATTCCTGTTTATTGTAAAAAGACCTCCAGAGCCTCATTGTAATCATCTTCTTGCAAATGCGAGTAGCTGTCACATCTCTTCTCAGAGTTAAGCTGCCACTATTCTAGCTAGTCTTTCACTTTGGATTTTTACAGTCTCTGTACGTTTATTTCATTAATAGAAATCGTGTATCACTGTATATCTGTATGTATGGTTGCATCTCTAACACATTTCTGTCATATTATGGAATATCTGTGATATCTCTGCGCATTTCTTTATTATATCTCCGATCTCATTTCGTATCGAAAATAATCTGGATCACAATACTATCTGTTTGTTTTCACAATGCTTGAGTTTGGAATGGTGGAAACACTAGACTTGAATGACTCTTGCAAACCCATGTACAATATGTAAGAGCTAAGATGACCACAAAAATGAGAACAACAAGAGCAATAACCACAAGGATCAACCCTTTGAAATGTTGAATTTTGACATAGAAGTTTTGTTTGTCCTAAAGTTGTTGAAAATACAATATTTAAATCACCAGAAACCCAAATCGAAACCCATGAGACAACCCATTTTTTGAGGCGCAACTTTTACAACATATTTAGATTCAATGGAATGTAAAAATAATGGATGGGAAAAATGATCTTATTGTCCAATCATCGATTTCTATGATTGTCAAGACTAAAGATATATCCTCGAAATCTGCCCAAAAAATACCTGAAATATGCCAAGAACATCCTCAAAATCTGTTTGGAACATCTTTGAAATCTATTTGGAACATCCTAGGGACGGCTAGCAAGTACCCTAGTCCCCAATGGTGTCCCCAACAATTTGGGTAAGTTTCCTAAGGGTCCCCAAGTCCCTGAAACGCGGGAAACAAGGATACACGAGTTTTTTTGGGGGGCACAGGTCTCATGCAACATAACAAATAACTAATAACTAATCTGATTTATTTTCCATCGATCCAAAATGGAACTAAGTTGTGATAACACTGTAGCAAAGTGAATTGTGAAAAGACATGGCTAACATGATGGACAAAGCCAAACAATTCACAATGAAAAATATGGCCTATATAGAAACTAGCATACCCCATATTAACCACCTTATTTATGTGCCCTCAAGTCCATATGTTCCATGAACATAGTCTTTCCTTTATAGTTAACTAACTTTTTTTAAGCTTAAAATCAACAACAATCAAACCATATTATGGGTGGAAAACAATCTTGGTTGACATGGTTCAATGTTGAAGCCTTGTGGTCTCTTCTCTTGTGATTTCATATCCAAAGAAGTCTTATTTCAGCATGCCTATAGAATGTGAAAAACGACGATCCATCTATTTGGATAATTAAAGATTAAAGGTATTGAAAATATGTCAATGATGAAGAATAGTACATCCATGTGTATGACAATATAGCATCAATATGTCAATAATGAAGAATATTACACCCATTTGTACAACAAACTCAATTGATGACAATTGTAAACCATTAATGCATGTCATCTTTGCTTATAAATTTTATTTGTTCTATTATAATATATATATATATATATATATATAATGAGAGGATATGGAAAGATGTTAAATCTTTGACTGGAAAAAACATTATAACAAAGAATAGCTTTGAGGGCTTTGAAATCCTATCTTTCATCAATTTGATAGTGAAGTTTTTTTTTTTTAAGGAAAGTGATATTAATTTTTTTTATGGCAAATATTGTTGAGAAGGGAGTGATATCCAAGTGAAGGGAGTATAACTCTTTGTTATGATGTCAAAACATTATATTTCTACAATTATTTAGAATGCTCTTATAATATTGGAGGTAGGAAACCAAATCATACACACTTCCAATGCCAATGAAAGAAAGTCATAATGTAGAATAAATGGAACCTAAATGTACAAACTAAAATTACTTCAATTATTTGATGTTGTAAAATTACTCTCCTAAATAAACTGAATGTGAGAAATTATGGCTATTGAACTATCTCAAAAATCGAATTGGATACATGACACATTTGTATATGCAATGGAAGGAACAAAGTAGGAACAAATAATAGGTTTGTATTTGCAATGGAAAGAGAAAAGCCAAAACAAATAATCGAAAACATGACACCTTTGTATAGGAAACAAAGAGATTGTGGTGAAATTTCACAAACCTCCCTCCTAGAATATGTAGCCCGGTGAGTTTGTAAATGATGTTTCCACAATACAACTTCAACTGATACAAAGAAAAATTGATGACTCGCTCTTCAAAAGAAGTTGTGTATCCTTACTTAGAATTAAAGTGACAATGGATAATAATAATAAAGATCATGGGATCAACTAATTATAAATATTTTAATTTTAAGAAATAATATCAAAGTGTCTTTATGCTGAAAATAGAATAATAATATTTCATTAGAGAAAAAAATACATAAATGAACTACAAAGATTGATGACTCGCTCTTCAAAAGAAGTTGTGTATCCTTACTTAGAATTAAAGTGACAATGGATAATAATAATAAAGATCATGTGATCAAATAATTATAAATATTTTAATTTTAAGAAATAATATCAAAGTGTCTTTATGCTGAAAATAGAATAATAATATTTTATTAGAGAAAAAAATACATAAATGAACTACAAAGTTGAAAGGAAAATAGAACCAAAATTTTAAAGAATGGTTCAATAAAAACTATTAACAATTAAAACCCAATAAATTTAACTAATACTTTCTGATTTCATTTCAGCTATAATAACCTAAACTAAAACTCTTCAATTTTAACTATAATAACCTAAAATATGTAAAAAAAAAGATTATAACAAAAACTGTTAACAATTAAAACCTAATAAATTTAACTAATACCCTATGATTTTATTTCAGCAATAATAACATAAACTAAAACTCTTAGATTTTAACTATAATAACCTAAAATATGTTAAAATGAGATTATAACAATTAACTTGTGAGTGAAAATATAATCAAATTTCACACATACTAACCACAAATGCAATGAGCCATTGTAAAAGAAGATAGCAAAAATTTCAATGAAGATAGCAAAAATTTGAGAAAATTTTAATAAAAAAAAATATGTGAACAAACAATTATGTTTAAATTTTGGCTAAATTAACCTAAAAATCCACTAAAATGGATCAACATAGGCATATTAAACTTAAATATTATAAAAGGTCGGCAAAGGACCTCCTCCAATATTAAATTTTATAAATCTAGAGTTGAAATTAATCATTTTTAGTCATCCAAAAAATCCAAAATATATTTTCCAAAATATAGTGAAATCAAAATCTCTGAAACTTATTGTGAAACAAAAAACCCTCTGCCTATTAAAAAACACATCGACTAAACTGACTTCAAATATAAAATGGCAATAGAATTTTTACTGTTGAAACAATAACAACCAATTTCCAATTCTGTTGGATATTGGCATCTTGTAGATCCCTATTATTTAGGTTTCGGCTGAGGCTAATCAATCCAAGTTAAGGATGCAATTAATCCAGTCGGTTTCATGTAACTGTGGAGAGAATTGTATAAATGTGAATGCCTCAAAGGCATTCAGTGAGCAAGGGGCTTCAAGCCCTCTCCGGGTTACTGGTTGCAATCTCTTGTTAAGCAATAAGATGTTATTTTCATTGTCCCGTGAATGCTTCCCTAACCCTGAGGGTTTTACCACGTAAACTCGTGTCTCCTATGTGTGATTGCTATTATGCGTTTGAGTTCATGTTTTCTCTGTAATTGTTTATGATTTCGTTGCACAACAAGTGGTATAAGAGCTTAAGGTTGTAGATGCGTGAGGCAAGTGCAGAAGGTGTGTCGGTGCTTGTAGTCGGTTCCTGTATCCTAAGCGAAATATGTAATCTCTACATCAAAGAGCCAGAAGATTGTTGGAATGGTTATTTTGACTGCTCAAGACATTTGCAGAGGAGATGGGCATGTGGACAAAGATATATTGTCCAAACTATTTTTTAAGAGGATCATTGTCAGGAGAGATGTGTTGAGAAGAAAGATAATGGTGTAGATCTGTTATTGACAAGATCTAAGAAGCATGAAGGGAGTTTTGGAAAAGGAACTCGATGGTGTTGCTCCACCACACTATGGTTCCCTGCCATGCGTCTGTTTAGCTGCGTGGAAAAAAAAGCATCGTTGATTTCATGCACATGCAGCGTCCGTGAAGTGAAGGCGCCCAGAGAACTGATAGGAATGGGTACAGATTTATGGCCGGAATGGCCATGGATCTGAGCTGCATAAGAAGAATCTGTGGTGTTGTGAGTTGTGCGGCTGCTTGTGCGCTGCTATGGATGGAATATTTGACCCACCTTTCATAAATTTGATTGAACATGAGGAAGGAGACATGCAAAGCTACACGAGGTTGGTTGGTATGACGCACCCCTTGCTCAAGAGGCAGGTGCAGAAGAAGGTTGTAGTCGAAGAAGATCCCACGATATGAATGGAATTTCATCTTCGATGGAAGAAAGAGTGAATTCAATTGCGTGTGTGAGGTTCGTTGCCTCTACATATATGACATAGATCTCATTGTGTAGGTCGCTATTGTAAAATTCATGGGGCTCTCCCTCAAGAAAACTGGGCTGAGTGAAGCCTTGACGATCTCTGTAATGTTGGATGTTGCAGTGGTGTTGGAGAGCCATCCTGATGATGTGTAGTTATCCAGATAGATGGACTGTGTGTAGATATATAACACCGACTTCTTTTCACTAGATCACATGTGTGTGTTAGTGGGGAGCCGCTTGGGTTGCCTCTATTGTTGCTTGCAGAAAGATTCCATTGAAAGGTTTTGAAAGGTTTGATCTTCAGACCAGGAAGAAGAGACGCACCGGTGGAGGTCGTTGACACAAGTTACCTAGACCTTGTTCAGGTGGAAGCATGTTCCACGTGTTTTGGTAGAAATCGCCATATATAAGAGTGGAATGGATTTCGATGGCTAGCGACTATTACAGGAGTTGGAGGTGTTGCATCATGCTTTGTATCTCATTTGTGTAGCTGGAGATCATGTCGGGTTTATTGTAGGTCCAAAACGCAAAGGTGCGGATCGGGAGCGTCGAGATCTCCAACGATGAGGGTGAGTTTGACGGTCCCTCTAGCGGTTTGTTCCATTGTAAGGAACTATGCCAAGGTCATTGAGAGATTGGTGGCCAGATATGGGATGTGATCCAAGAACTTGTATCTTGTGCATCTAAATGGCTTGAGGAGACCATGAAGGTGGGCGTAAGAACTAGCCATTAGTTCTTGTGTTTGGAAGCTACTAGAGTCGTTGGTTAAAGGAGAGCCATTGTTGTTATAAGCTGCGTTGTTCAAACATTGTGCAACGAGAAGATAAAAGGCCTCATATAAAGGAGTGACAAATCACATTGTGCTTGATTTTCGATGGCATTCCCTCTGGATGCATTCCATGGAGGAGACTCAAGACTGCAAGCGATCTGTGGAAAATACACAGGGCCTCAAGCACAAGGGGTTCTATGCTATATCATAGGAGCTTCAATAGAAGAGACGAGTCAAGTGAAGTTTGGACATACCAGGCATGGTTCATTGGGATTTCTTCCTCTCAAGAAGGAGAGCATGGAGAATCGAAAAGGAGGCAGTAACGGTAATGGTAGTTGTCAAGTGAACATTTTTTATGGAGTTGTAATTTGAATTATTGCATGTAATTGGGCATACGGTTGTAAGACCTCATTTAGGCATGTATACCCCTGTTTTTCAACCGGTTAAGTCTGGACAAAGACTTAGGTGATAGGGGGTGGGTTATGTGTCATGTTCGTTGCCCGTGGTTTTATGTACACGTAATCGCATGTAATGAAGCTTGCTTAAAGGCTAGTTGTAACTACGTTATAAATGGGCCTAGAGGTGAGTGGTGAATGTTTACTTGTCTGACTTGGACGAATTTGGTCAAGGAGATGTTCATGTTAAGGTGGAGCTATGGGTCTCCATTGAAAGGTGCCTGGAGGTGAATTTGAGTTAAGCTCACTTGGTTGGCTTCGTCTGTTTACATGATCACAACAAAAGAGTTGTTTGCAAAGCTCAAGTTATTCATTGTATGGCCTAATGGTACCTAGGCAATTGGTACAAGATGTTGATTCCTTCATGGTGAGACGAGATTTACAAGAAGTGGGAATAACCTTGGTATCCATTATCTTGGTGATTAAATTGTTGACAATATGCTTGTAGCGAGCACAAGCATGGTGACGATAAACGGGTTGGCTCAGTTGGCTTGTACGTTTGAGATGAAGGATCTAGGAGCAACAAAACAATCTTGAGCATGGAATACATAGAGACGGGACTAAAGGTGAGGTTTGGTTATCACAACATGAGTGCATGGAAAAGACACTCAGAAATTCGGTATGAATTTAACGTGAACCGATAAAATCTTTTTAGAATCTTTCTTCAGGTTTATGTCCAAGAGATGTGGAAGAAAAGGGTTACATGTCTCATGTATTGTATGTTGGTAAAATGTATAAGTTTGCGATGAGAAGATCAGATATTTCACTTGCAGGGAGTTGTCGGTGTTCACATGATAAATCCAGGTGGAATAGTGAAATGGGTGCTTCAGTTTTGAAAGCACTAATATCACCTAACTTTAGTTTGCGAGAAGGTGATGAATGGACAATGACATGGTATTAGGTAAATTGTTTTCAAGGTGGAGAATGTTGAAACGGTGACAACCAATTTCCGATTTTGTTGGATATTGGCATCTTGTAGATCCCTATTATTTAGGTTTCGGTTCAAGCTAATCAATCCAAGTTAAGGATGCAATTAATTTAGTTAGTTTCATGTAACTGTGGAGAGAATTGTATAAATGTGAATGCCTCAGAGGCATTCAGGGAGCAAGGGGCTTCAAGCCCTCTCTGGGCTGCTGGTTGTAATCTCTTGTTAAGCAATAAGATGCTATTGCCATTGTCCCGTGGATGTTTCCCTCACCCTGAGACTTTTACCATGTAAACCCGTGTCTCCTATGTGTGATTGTTATTCTGTGTTTGAGTTCATGTTTTCTCTATACTTGTTTATGCTTCCGCTGCACAACATTTACTACTAACTTCATCTTAGTAACACAAGAATGATGTTACTTCCTTCTTTTGGCTACATATAACCAAATCCCTTTGCATCCTAACCATGAAATCAGTATTGCTAAATACCGTTATTGGTTCTAGAGAAGGAAATGCACAATAAAAAAACAACAAATTTAGTAAATTCTAGTCCTTTTTGAAATATGCAAACCTTTATTTTCTCAAACCCTAGAATACAACTTCGAATCAACACTCGTGAAATTGATAAATATCCCAAGAAGAATTTGTTTCTTTATTTAGAATTAAAGATGCTTGAAAAATATATCAGTGATAAAAATCATACGATTAAATGAAAAACAAATTGTAATTTTAATAGATCATTAATAGAAATTATGTGATTAAATGGTCAAAAATATTGTAATTTTAAGAAATAACAAACTTTAATAAAAAAACAAAGCGCTGTTATACTAAAAATGGAATCATAATATTTAATTTCAATAATAAAAAAGAAGACAAATTTTAGGCCAATAAACTACAATGTTTTCCAAAAACAAATAAAGCAAAGGAGCGAGTAATCTTATTATAACCATCATGGTGATTATGACATAACTGGTTAAACTATTTTGCAAGCAAATCATATTTCTAAAAATTAATATAATTTATTATGGATATTAATCCATTTATTTCTCATTGTTACTTTTAAAATTAAGGTAGAACATCAATTCATTAATGCAAGGTGTTTATCATTAAAAACAACTAAAAACAATTTTACAATAAAAATAAATAAAAATAAAAAACTTTTATGGCAATTTAATAACACTTAAAATTAGAAGCAATTAGGGTATAAAGTGTTTGAATGGTTATTATATAAATTGAAATCTTTTTTTATAACAATTTAATAACACTTAAAAAAAAAAAGCAACTAGGGTATAAAGTATTCCAATGGTTATTATATAAATTGAACTCTCTTTAATTTATTATTTTGACATGAAAGTGAGAGTGGGGGAATATTAGATAAAATATTAGGGTGGGGAATATTAAATAAAATGTATTATATTTTATCTAATATTCCTCCACCTCCACCTTAATATTCCCCCACCCACATACTCATAGTGGGGGTGGAATATTAGATAAAATGTATTACATTTTATCTAATATTTCCCCACCCCCACCTTAATATTCCCCCACCCACATCCTCATAGTGGGGATGGGGGAAAATGTATTCTCCACCCCCACCCTCATATATGATGGTGGGGGTAAGGGTGGGGGTGGGGTTAAGGGTGGATAAAATGTAATATGAGGGTGAGGGTGAGGGTGGGCGTGGGGAAAATATTAGATAAAATGTAATACATTTTATTTAATATTTCCCATTTTGATTTAGGTAAAATTGTAGGAATGGTTCTTAAGATATTTGAATAATTAGACTTAGAAAATGGAAATGAGACCAACTCCTCATAGGTGAGGCGGGCTACGCCCAAAGGCAGCCTAAGAAATGCCACACCTTCATATTAATCAGTCATGAATATAAATAAATACATCAGGTAGGGAGTTAGAACAAACTCCTAGGAAATATGATCTAAGTCCTAAATACAAACACAATCAAAACTGCCTAACTAATACATTCTCCATTATTTCTCCAACACTCCCCCTTAATGGAGAAATGGATTGTCAACAATACTAATTCCTAACATAAGTAACATGCATGTTGGTATTAGTCTCATCTAGGCTTACAACTTGACTCTAACAATTTCATCTTGACCTTTCTTGTTGTCAGATAATGATGGAGATGGAGCTTATCCCTTGGCTTATTGCTCCAAATATGTTTCATCTTGACTTTGTTCTGCTTCTCTATCATCTTGGCTTTGTTCTTCTTCATTTTGGATCTTGGCAGCTGACTATTGTTCTTTGTCCTCAACACTTCTGCAAGTTCTTGGAAGCGTTTGTTTTTAATGCTTGCAAATTCTTCTAACTTCTCATAAGTGGGTTGTTTCCCTTTCTGGATACAAACATCAATGTCATGCTCAATGTATTTTTGCAACATCACTTCATAATAATACTTGATTTCTTCTGGGCTCCACACCATAAAAATTGACTCAATATTTTCTTCCTCAATTTCATCATTTTCCTCCATTTTTTATTCATAACCAGTCACCACTGAAAATGAATTGTCATCTTGTAAACCTGCACACTCAAAAACATTGTAACAAACATATGAAAAATCATAGGAAGAACCATATTGGTTCTTTTCACTTTGCTCTTCTAAGAGATCTTTCCTTTCTTCATCTTTCTTCCCTATTGTAGTTTCATCCACCTAATCTGTAAGCAGGGTTACTTTTCCACTTAACAAATCATCTATGAGTTTCTTCTCCTACAACATATGGAACCAACACTCACTTGAAAAGTTTTCATCATTATATTTAACTAAATTTGTCAAAGATTCACACATTCATCTCCATTATCAATCTCAGTTGAATTCACCAAATCACTAAATGTTATTTTACTGTCATCTACATACATACTTTCTTCATTAATCATTGCAACTTCAATAATGTCATTTTCAGTCTATGTTCTAGTTACGAGACTGTCAACACAATCACCATTTTCAACAACAATACCTTCATCAAATTCAACATTCTCACTCCACTTCTTCATTTCAAGAATATCTTAAAATATTTTTGCACTGGGTATTTCACCAAATTCACGCAAAATACTAGACAAAATGTTTTCATCCACTGCTGATATAATAAGTTGTAATGTTATTGCACCTCTTCTCTTATCATATAAATTGACACAACCTTCATGATCATAATGCAATAAATCTACTAACCGTAGTGATTTTTTCATTTCAGTTTCCCAAGGTTCATAATTTATACGTGAGAATAATGGAAAATTTGGCATCACTATTTCATACAATTCATCAAATCCGTCATTGATCGGATCTAGTTTTGCATTATATTGGTCAAACACTGCTTCTTTAGATGGAAACACATCATACTGATTTGCATAATATAATAACTCTTCTTGTTGATTATTTCTCTGCATTTGTTTCAACTCTCTCTGGAGATTTTTTAATCTTCTTTGATGACCCAATCCTTCACATTGATTCTTCTTACAACAACAATGACCTTTCCACACATGCAGACTCCTTTACAACGCAATGTCTCCTTTTCCAATAATGGCTTTCACTGTCCTTTTGCTCATTATGGCTTGCACACCAGTATGAAGGTGAGTTATTCCTCCACGCAGGTAGCTTTAGCATTGGGATCTTGTACCTCTGTCAGCCCTCAGTTCCTCACACCTTGCGTATTACACCACATTAAAACATTCCTCTAGTGACTACTGCAAATAACAGAGGGAGGTTCTCTTCCAATCTTGGGGTGTTTACCTGTTGGAATATGCGCTTTTGGATGGTGGAGGATTTCCCTCTTCCACCGAGCGATTGCTATATTTAACCACACGGGTCCTTCAATGAACCTGCAAACAACTGCATATCTCTTGGTTTTGAAACCCACGAAATTAAAATCAGTGGGTGTGTTCTTGCCCCTTCTCTCTTATATGTGGCTTACTTGGGTCTGCTTGAAAAACCCAAATCACGATCTGTCGTGAGCTGCGAGCTTCTTGCAGGCTATGACCTCCTTTCTGGCTCTACATACTCTCTCTAACCTCACGCTTTCGACCTTCTCTCTGGCGCCACAGATCTTCAGAAATGGTAACCCTCGGCGATTTGGGTGCACCTCTTACCTCCACTTCTAGACGTGCATGAGAAAAAAGGGGGGTGTGTCAGTTGAGGCCTTTAAGTAGACATTCACCAATAACAGTGGCAGATCTCCCTCTAACAACACGATCTCTTGAGTTTCTTTTAACCCATCGTTGTCGGTGGCTCCAATCTCTTTTTTCACTGGATAGAGGCAACTCAAACCTTCTCTCACAGGGCGATGGAGTGTGCACAACTCTGATGACAGTTCTGGAGATGACGACTTCTCTAGACACCACGAACCGTACAGGATCCTCTTTCGTCTCTCCACGCAAATGATCGTACTCCATGTAGGCTAGCACTTCGACCACTCTTCAAGCTTAGTGGAAGACTCCTCCACACTTTAGCTAATAACCACTTCACTTCAGATTGAGTGGTGAGGTGACAAGTGCCCAACAAATCAACACACCAAATTGAGAAACTGTTTATGTCTCATGTGGATTACTCGTGCAGACTGCACGCTAGAGTGGACAAGGCTATAGATTATTTCTCCATCGCAGTGCTTGGAAGGTCTATCCAAGCCGTCTATCGCTCCAATGATAGTCACAGATCGCCTTCTCATTGGGTTCAAAAAAGGGGTCGAACACTCTTGAAGAAAATAACAGATTAACCACTGTCGTACACTAATTTTCAGTCAGCGGATCCTAGATCACGATACCACGTATATGCAAAGGTTGCTATATCCTTCTCTTCAAATGATGGTTTCTATATGCAGTGATTACTGTAGCTCAGTTAAACACGTTCTCATAGAAATCGCCCTCACAACAACCTCTACAACAAACAACAAGCAACCCTATGTTTTCGTCCACAAAGGCGTTGAATCACTCGCGCACTCTCCTCCACGTTGAATTAGGGATCAAATCTCATTCAAACGTCAGTTACAACGATCCGATCTTCTTCAGAATAGCAACAATAGTCGTGATACCTCCTCGCAGGTGCACAATACTCCAACATGAGATCTCCTCCACGAAGATGTGACAATGTCTCTCTTCTTTCCACAACAACAACAACACTCTATCCACAGGACTATATTCAAGGCTCTGATACCAACTTAGAAAATGGAAATGAGACCAACTCCTCACAAGTGAAGCAGGCTATGCCCGAAGGCAGTCTAAGAAATGCCACACCTTCATATTAATCGGTCATGAATATAAAGAAATACATCAAGTAGGGAGTTAGAACAAACTCCTAGGAAATAAGATCTAAGTCATAAATACAAACACAATCTGAACTGCCTAACTAATACATTCTCCATTATTTCTCCAATAATTAGAAACTTCCTTATTTAAAATATTAACAGAAATTTGAATAAATATTCTAATTAAATTATATATTTTAATTAATGTTATTTTTTTATTTATATATCCTGGATGGGGTGACACGTTGCACCTATGTGTCATGTCCCACAGGGCCTGGCCAAGCCATAAATAAGGGTGGTCGGCTCCCATCCCCTCGACATTAAGAATGGGAGCCAACCATTACTGCAAGCCCACATCCATTAGACCCTTCACTCGCGCGAAAAGTCAAGTGGCCATTGAATTCATTGCTCGGGAGGCGGTTATAGAGGTCATCACGTCGCACCCTCTGGTTCTTATCTACCTCTACATCTGCATATGCTCTCCTCATTTTTTTTTTGGCTCGCACTAGGCCAACAATCGGGAGCTTGGGAGCAACCTCTACTGCATCCACCGAGGATTATCCATTTTCTTCGTCCTCACGATGCCCAGGGACCGAGGGAATCTGCGTCGCGGTCTAGCCTGGTACACCTTGGCTGCAAGGCAGAAACGACTACAAAAATTGGAGTAAGCACTTCCAATTCCTCGCACCCAAAAATCTCGACTTGCTCCCAGTGATGACAGAGACCCAATGGTTTGGCAGCTTGATGTTGTTTTGGTGGAGGAGGTCATCCTGGAAGAGGCAATTTAGCTCCCTCTGAAGAATTCTCCCTTCACGGTACGAGAGCCTCCAATTACTCTTCCTAGGAATGAAATTCGGGAAGACGCAGGGATAAACAACATGGCTTCACCTATAGAGGACTTCCCCGTTAGTTACATTGAGGAGGAAATCCCAGATGAGTACCTCCAAATGGCCAATAATGAATTACTCTTGGTGGAGCTTGCTCCACTCACAGTCTCAGGATGTGCACCAGGGAGCACATGGACGATAGAAGAAGGCGGGGATGGGGAGTGAAGCACGACAACGGGCCACCTGGAGGACGTGATGGAGGGAACGTGGACTGCAGCAAGGGATGGACACCATGAGGACGCGTTATATGGGTACACAGTGAAGGAGGGTGGCAGAGTCCTTGGGCCACCTCTCATTCCGACACCCTCAGTTCAGAGACGTGTCCCTCTGCCCTTCTTCCACCCGGACCAGCTCGATTTGGTGCTTGATTTGAGGCACTAGATGACAAACCAAGCCTACCGCAACACACTCATCAGTCAACGCATGGACATGCTCTATGAGTCCTTCTCTGACGCACCAGCAAAGCAGAAGTGTCTGACGTGTGCAAGACTCTACGCCTTTCCAGCTTGGAACGAGATACCCAGTGACGACCCTGATAATGACGACCTTAACGGCTAATAGCGTGACTTGATCTGCCCTCTGGTTTTAGTTAGTTGCTCAACTCTGGTTGGGGGTTATGCCTATTAACTCCTTTTTTATGTTTAGTTGCTTTTTAGTTTCAGTTGTCATGGACTATCCTGCAGACTCTAGACCGCCACTTGTCTTGGTTTCCTCCGGGTAGGACAAATGGCGGTCCACCTATTTTGACAATAATCATCCAGGGTGGTCAACTATTTTGGTTTCCACTTTTAACGGAACAACTGGCAGCCCAAGAACAACTGTATATTTTGTTATGATATAATATGAAAGATCCACTCTCGTTTTTACTTTATATATATATATATATATATATATATATATATATATATTCTAATTAAATTATATAATTTAATTAATGTTAATTTTTTATTTATATAATTTTATTTATTTTTAGTGAAAAAAATTTGAATAATTAAAACCTTCTTCATTGAGATGAAAAGGATTAAAAATAATTTGAATAATATTCTAGCTAAATTATATATTTTAATTAATATTAATTTTTCATTTTATAATTTTAATTTATTATCATTACTTTATATTTCATTTACTTTTCATTACGTTCCATTTCAACATCACTTTCAATTAAATTTGAATGCATTGAAGTTAAGACTCGATTGTTTTTAAGACTTTCAAACACGCGAAATGGATTTTATGTAAATAGTGCCCATTGAAATTATTATTTAAATTGATCCATGTTATTTCAAAATACAAACATATCATTTAATCCATTATAAAAGCTTGCATATGATAAAAAAAGAAGAAGTGGTAAGCCAAGGAACTTTTCAAATACAACCTCATTGTTTAGCGAAATTCAAATAAACACTTTTATCATAATATGGAATTTGAATGAAAATCACTACACCAAGTTTTTCCTTTCATCTTCATTTAAAAAACCTATACAACAAAGTTGTCAAACTTGTGGCTTTTCATATTTTTGTTATATAAATAATCAATACAATATTATTAATATTGTCTATATATATCTATGTTTTGGAATTCTAATTTCAATCTTATTATTTTAATGTAATGTTGTGTATTTTAATTGCATAAGAAAAAAATCTAGTCCCACTTGAAATATGCAAACGAGTAGGTTTGTAAATGATTTTTCAAATCAATGGAACTCATTTTCATTTTCTAAACCTTAGAATACAACTTCCAATCGACCTCCACATAAATTAATTTATGGTTTTGTCAAAGGAAGCTTTGTATCCTTATTTAAAATTAAAGATCCCTTCAAACAATATAATAGATTAGTAATAAAGATCATGTGATCAAATGACCAACAATATTGTAATTTTAAGAAATAACAAACATCAGACAAAGAGCAAAGATTATTTATACTAAAAATGGAATGATAGAACTAGAAAGTTGTTGAAGGGCAAATAGAACCCAAATTTTGATTAATGATTGAATAAGAGCTCTTATTAGTAAAAATCCAATAAATTTAACAAAAATAAGTTCTATTTAAGCAATAATAACCTAAAATATGTTAAAATGAAATGATTGACAATTAAATCGATGCATGGCAAGTGGTGAAAAGTGTAATGAGTCACTTACAAAGGAAGAAAACAAAGATTTGAGAAAAAAAATATTGAGTAGACAAAACTATCTAAATTTTGACTAAATTAACCTAAAAACCCACGGGATCCATATATTTTTAGGTTAGTTTTGGCTAAATTAACCTAAAAATATTGGATCCATAGCTCTCGTCCTCCTTGCCTCATCCTGAGTCCAAGAACAAGGAGACATAACCTTTGTAGCATTAATGCTCGGAATAAAATTTTTGAAATTGGGTGGGATTCTTAAGAAAATTAGGGAGAAGGCAACATAATTTTTATTATCATCAAACTTATGCATTAGGGATTATGCTCTAACATCCCACTCTTTCATGCATTTTCACATGGGTTGAGAGATAAAGTGAACAATCAATATCCTCAATAAAAATTAACATACTTGGTGGCCTTGATGAGTAATTTCATCTAGTTTGATGTTTCTATGGATCTTGAGAAGCTCCAAATCATAAACATCTTAGCTTAAATAACAAGAAATGGATGTCATCATGATAGATTGTCATGTCCCTAGAGGCCTATGATGCAAGTAGGATCTCTTCATTGCTTGTATAGTATGATGATAGAATTATCACCCGTCAATAAAGGCCATTTTTTTTCTTTTCTAATGGAATTTAAAATGAACAAGACTCCCATGGTTAAGAAGGATTAGGGTATATTCAAAATATTAATATAATATACATTGCTCATGCATCATATGAATACATAGACTATAACCTCAGGTTTATATTGGTGTTCATAAAAAATGTTTGCATCTAAAGTTTTATATTGTGATTTTTAACACTTAGAAATTCTTCCAAAGACACGTACTCAATGGTTATGAATTATTATTATTATTATTAATGTATATATAACCCAAAAAAATGTTATATTTGAAATTACAATGTATGATTATTATTACTTTTTAATGAAATTTACTTATCTATTTGGTTGTTCATTAAATTTTAACATTTTAAATAATTAAAAGAACAATATTTTATTTATAATATTTTTTTGAAGTGTGTACCTCTAATCTACTCTTATCAATTTTGAAGTCCAACAACTTTCTCAATTTTTTATCATGAAAAAGTTGAATAAATATATATCCTTTCAACTTGAAATTAAAAATAACACTTCAGATTTGATGAATGATGAAAAGATCCAATAAAATTTTTAATTTAATGAAAATAAAAATAGAAAATAAGTAATAATGAAAAACAAAATAGGCACCAAATATTTTGTAATAATAGATTCAATTTTAAGCAATTAAATATTTTGATATACAAATTTAAACTAATAAATTTAATTTTAAGCAATTAAATATCTTGATATACACATTTAAACTATTAAAATAACAAACAAATTCATCAAATTAAAGCTTTTTAATATTATGTAAAAGAAAGAAATACCAATGTAGAATAACAAACAAATTCATCAAATTAAATCTTTTAATATTATGAAAAAAAAACAATACCAATAGAGAAAAAGGGGTACGTTCTCAACAAGAGTGGCATAAGTAGTCATTTTGCTTAGCCCCCGTCCAACCAAGGAGGGCTAAAATTTTGGTCTTAAATCAATTTTTTCCTATTAGAAATTTATTAAAAAAAATTTAAAAAAACCAACAATTATTATTTTATTTTTTTATTACGTCGAAAGGTGTACATCTATTGACAATAGGCACATTTAATAGATTTTTAGTGCTATAAAGACATCTGTTTATATGTTTACTTTTTTACATTTACCTAATAGTGTTTAAAAATTATTATGTTCACTAACTTATCGCCACATCTACCTGATTAAAAAATATTAAGATATTAAAGTGACCGTGTTTATGTGTTGGCATCACCAATAATGACCAATTGAAAGTTTAACAGCCGTAAGCCGCTAACAATGACGAGTTAGCGGTTGTGCTAGTATATATAAATGATGAAACACATTACAAAATTGAACAGCGTACAACGACTACATTTCATCCTTGCCATCCATCTCAAGATAGTAGTATATTCTTTATCATCGGAAATAATATGGCCCCGCTTAATTGAAGAAATCTAAAATTTTATAAGTTTTGAAGACAAATTAATATTTAAAAATATTTGATAATTTTTTAATTAAAATTAATTTTATTTATAAATATTTTGTAAATAAGTAAATTATTTAATCTTGATAGAAAAGGCTGTGATAATAAATAACAATATTGGGTTCATTGAATTTGATATTAAAATGAGTATAGTTTAAATTATTTAACTATTTATTAGAGGGTTTGTCTTTTTATGATAAGAGAAAACTAAGATATTATTAAAATCTTAGGCTAAAGATTCTATGAAATGAAGATTTTTTTCTCGGATATTTGCTCGAAATCCAAGTGATTATTTCTGTAAAATCCGAGTGCGAAATCCAAGTGATTATTTCTGTAAAATCCGAGTGCCCTTTTTCGCATGCTGAATCCATTTCTACATTCATAAATGGATTCTGAACAACAAAAAATAGTGATTCTTGTAAATTTATATCCTCCACCAAAAAAACCATTTAGTAGATCAACTAGCCAACACCATTATTAAACATTCAAAGACATTTTCTATAGCTTTTATATGATGGAAGTGTGCAATTCTTTCCATTCTAAACATGCAGTTGACATGTGGTATTTAAAAAGTATATTAATAAAAAAATTCCAATGTCCATCATTAATAAAACATTTCAATCTCTCCTTAACAAAATAATTTTATATAACCTAAATTTATGTATAAAGAGATAGAGAAATAAAATAATTGAAAGTAAAAATTTCTCATATATAAGTGTTGAAATGTGTCATTATGTCAATGCTTAATATGGAGTTGATAGTGACATTAATTTTTTTTAAATGACTGTCATAAATAAAATATTTCAATGTCCACATTAAGTAGAATATATATATATACAACCCACTATGAGGAAATTTGTGTAATTCCCTCTATGTTAAACATGGAGTTGGAAGGTGGTAGGTGTGTGTGTGTGTATAATTCCCTCTATGTTAAACATGGAGTTGGAAGGTGGTAGGTGTGTGTGTGTGTATAATTCCCTCTATGTTAAACATGGAGTTGGAAGGTGGTAGGTGTGTGTGTGTGTGTGTGTGTGTGTGTATATATAATTTTAGATCTAAAATGCATTGAGAGGGATCAAATGAGTGATTCATCAAGTGACTTGATTCCTCTCTGCATGATAAAGCAAGAGTTAAGATGGATCTACCATAGTAAAAAGGTTATCCAATTTAAAATACTAAAAGTATATATATGTTTTAACTAGTGTAAAGAAGAAAATCAACATTATTAAAATAAGAACAAACTCCCATAATAAAATATGTTATTGGACAATTCTTTTTTTTTTTTAAATAAAAAGCGGAACCTTTATATTAAACTAGCAAAAAACATACAGACACCTGGCATGCATGGGCCAACTGTCCTGCCAACATAGGAAACCAAGACAACTGGCCTGTCCACTGTAATAGCAAAAATTAGGCGTAGATTTTCGCCACCCTGCCCGAAGGAAACCAGGGATTTTGTTTTGTGTGTTCAACAGCACAGGAAAGACTAGACTAGAGATAGTTATACTAGGAACAGGAGAGTTGCAGCTCTGATACACAGTAATTGGAAAGAGCATAAAAACTATGAAAACCAGAACCTATTCAGTCAAAATTGCCGCCATTGCCCGGGACAACGAAGGGTTGTGCACAAGTGGGACATTGACGTCGTGGAGTAGCTTTGGAGTAAGCCGCGTACAACATGTCCAAGCGCTGGCTGACTCGCATGGCTCGGAAGACCTGATCATCCACAAGGCTGCGCATTTCAAAGATCAACTTGAGGTGTTCGAGATGCAGAAATGACGGCGAAGGTGGCGAGTTTCTTTCTGGCTCCATTCCGTCGCGGCTCAGCTCCGGTCCCCTTGTCTTGCAATCCAATGGTGTCCCCTGCTCCTGCTCCCCAGTGATGAAGTCCGGTGGCTCCTCCTCCACCAAGCAGGCCGCATAGATTTTGCTCTGAGTGGTGGCTGCCTGTGGAGAGTTGCCCAAATTGGGACCAAGTGGCGAGTGCCCGAAGCGTGTCGGAGGATCCCAGTTGTCCGGGACAACAAACATCCGACTCTCAGAAAAATCAGCAGGAAGCGTGATAGACAGGTCCTCCTCCACATATGTTCGAGGCGGCGAGGGTGCTGCAGTGGCGCCGCCTCTGCATTTTTTCTTAGCCATGAGAATTGCTCGGGCGAACTTCTGGTGGCGTTTTCTTCGTGAGTCCACTGCATACCAGCCAGCGCCTCGTCGAGGCCGGCCCCGAATCCATGGCATGGTGAGTGCGAGGGAGAAACCTCCTGCTCTGCGGTGCTGAGCCGACTGCGGCAAATTCGAAGGCAAGGTGGGAGGTCTTCTACCCTCGTGACTGAAATATACATAACCCAACACTGAGAAATACATTAACGCTGAGAGCTTAATGCTCTGGCCATCCGTTCCCTGCCCACGCGCGAGGAGCTCCATCGTCATCCAGTGTCTACGGAGGCGAGGGCTCTAATAACTGCCCGTAGCCAGGAGTAGGGGCCTCCATTAATGGCCCTCTCGTTGGCTCCTCCACGTGCCCAGGCTGCGCCTCCACGTGCCCAAGCTGCCCACATGGCACCCCATCCGGGGGTAGGAAATCCTTGTCAACGAGGAGTTGGCAGTGCTAAGGTATGTCGGAAGCTGCGGGGGATCTGGCATCCCAGATTATACGTTCCAGCTCCCTTTGGACTCCTTCGTTTGCCAGGTAATCCGCCACTCCATTGGATTTCCTCTTGACATGGGAAGGAATGATGCTAAAGCTACGACTGCGTAGGTTGTTGAAGTCATCAAGCAGACCAGCCAGCCGCCAGCTGGGTGAAATTGTTTGCGGATTGCCCCCGTGCAAGATCTTGGTGATTAGCTGGATGATGACTTGGGAGTCCCCTTCCAGGATTACTTTGTGGCTCGGTAAGGAGATGGCTGCTTGAAGGCCCTGTAGCAGACCTGTTAGTTCCGCAACATTGTTTGTAGTTTCCCCCAGATATCAAGCTACCATAGCGAGAATTTTCCCCATGGAGTTTCTGATCACCGCCCCGTATCCAGCAGGTCCTGGGTTGCCCTTTGAGGCGCCATCAAAGTTGATTTTGATGTATCCATTAGGGGGGGGTCCAGGTGTTGGGGCTGGGAATGTGAGTCTTGGGAGCGTGTACTGTCACCAGATCATTCAGATTGAGCTGCCAGCTTTGGAGGATGCTTAGCTCTTCATTGTGGCATGTCCGATCTCGCCCCTGCCAGCTTCTGCTTCGGATCGTTTCCTTGATGTGAGTAACCACTCTGTTCCAAGTGAGCTCCGGAGGGGAGTCCTTGGAGTGAAAGGTGCGTTTGTTTCTCTCCTTCCATATCTGCCAGAGGATGAAACCTAGGAGAAGTAGCCAGATGTGGTTCAGGATGGGATTATTGAAGGCGATAGCGCCCCAGTGTGCAATGGTGTCCCTAATGCTACTTCTGTTCTAATTGGACCTGCGCATGATTTGGGCCCCCTGATCCCAGACCATTTGGCTGAACGACAACCATTGAAGAGATGCTCCTTGGTTTCTTCTTGGCAATGACATAGAGCACAAATGGAGGGACCAATAAAGCCCCTTTTCCAGAGATTATCCCATGTCAAGATTCGATTATGAATGATAAGCCAAAGGAAGGTGGAGACCTTCGGCCAGAGGGCCTTGTCCCAGACCTTGTCCCAGATGGTGTCCTTTTCCTGATTGTGATAGTTACCTTGAACGTAGTAGGCTTCTTTTACCGAGAAATTGCCTGAGGCCGAGTGTCCCCATCGAAGGATTTTAGGACCCTCCTTGATGGGGATTTTCCTGCGTGCTGCTTCGTTTTGCCAAGCCGAAAGGTCAGCATCGGGAGGAGCTCCTAGCTCTTGACTGGAGGTCTTCCACTGCCTCCATGTCTGACTCGCTTCCCAGGGTTTCCAGAGATCTTTGACCTTTAGTGAAGGTTGTTGGTTAAGGACATGTTGTAGAGGTGTAAGCTCGGTAAGTTCAGTTAGAGGTTTGAGTTGTTGCCAGGAATCCAGTCAAAACTCTGTGTTGCTGCCATTGCGTATCTCCCAGAAAGCGTGCTTCTGCATCAAGTCTTTGTTTTGCCAAGCTGTATTCCAGATGTTCGAGCCCTGAATTCTAGTGTTGTGTCGGATCAATTGATCAGGCTGCATTGTGGGGGCATATTTGTGCTTCCAAATTCGTGCCCATAGAGCATCTGGCGTTTTCAGCCATCGCCACCAAATCTTGGCTCCCATTATCTGATTGAGCCTGCCAGGGTCGCGAAGCCCAAGGCCTCCCAAGATTTTAGGAGCGCAGACCTTGTCCCAGCTTACCAACGCCCATTTCTTGTTCGGTTGCAGACCTTGCCAGAGAAAATTTCTCTGTATGTTTCTGATAACTCTGATGATTTGTTTGGGTGTGGCTAGAGCTGTGAAGAGATAGGTGGGAAGGGTTTGAAGGACCGACTTGAGCAAGACTAACCTGGCTGCTATGTTTAGGGGTTTGAAGGTCCAGCTGGCCAGGCGATTTGAGATCGAAAGGAGGAGGTTGTCCCAAGAGATGGACTTGGCAGGCGCTCCCGTGAGGGGAATGCCTAGGTACTTGGACGGAAGGGAGCTCCTAGGGATGCCTAGAATTCTAGAAATGTGAAGTTGGACTGAGGTTGGAGTGTTAAAAAAGAAGAGCTTGGACTTGTCAAGGTTCAGGGTCATGCCCGAGGCTTCGATGAAATCAGACAGGATGGAGTTGAGCTTTTGTGCTTCTCGCGTAGTGGGAGAGTTCATGAGGAGGGTGTCATCCACGAATTGGCTGTGGGAGGGGGCCGGTCTGATGTTGTGCAGGGGGAGGCCTTTGAGGCTGCCTATGTTATTGGACAATTCTTAAAGTACTAGGAGTTCAAAGATTTTGTATCTTTGTCACACTAAGAGGGTTGAACAGGGAAAACAATTTTTCTCATAATGTTATATATACATGCACATTAATTTCAGTTTCAAAATATTTGTTATAATATTAACCTCCCTAACCCTTTAACTTAACAAATTTTCTTAAATTTTTTTAAACATAAAATAAAATTCTAAAACTAATCAAATATTTCCTTACCTTATTTAAGGTTTAAGAATAAATCAATATTAATCTCAATAAATATAAATAACCATTATCATCATAGTTATCACCATAATTAAAGAAACTTCTACTTGACATTGAAAAACCATTTAATCATAATAATAATAATAATAATAATAATAATCTATTTTTAAGGTCACGTCCAAGCTAGCACACCAAATTGGTGTATGAGACCCCCTTGTTTGTGGGACAAGGGGCCGCGATTTGACTGGTAAAGTCTACGAAGGTATACATACCCTACACCCCTCTGGATTTTAAGAGAAAACACATGTTCTTAACCATTAGACCCACTCAGGCTGTATATCCCTACTTTGCAATATGATGTGAGTAAATCAATCTTCACAAACACACAGNATTCAGAGTACACCTAAAGTTAAAGTTTGACCTACAGAATTGATCTTCCCCAATCATATCATATATATATAATATGATTGGGGAAGATCAATTCTATAGGTCAAACTTTAACTTTAGGTGTACTCTGAATTCCTACATAACCATATAGTGTTTGCATTTTTCCTACATAACCATATAGTGTTTGCATTTATTTTTATTTGCACAGAAACTTACTGTCCATACTGAAACATATTTCTGTCTCTTTGATCCAGTGTTTTATAATTAAATTTTATGGCCTTATATTATTTGAATATGTTTATGCATTGTACACATATTAGAGGAAGAGGTGTCTAAGGAATTAGTGGATTTAATTAACTATGGAGGTTCAAAATCATTGGAGCAGTTTAATCATCTCTTACTAGAAAGTTATTATTTAATAAAATTTGGTAATGGAAAATCATGATTTCAACTATGAAATTTTATGATTTTACAAATTCACATACATTTATAAACATCATTTTTATTGAAACAACTTTATACTGAAATTATAAACATCATTTTCATTGAAATAACTTTATACTAAAATTTTCAGTTACTAAAACTTGTAATTCCAATATTTAAAAAAAAGAAGAAGCCACAATTATAACCAAAACTAGCAAGAAACTGAGGGTTGTTTGCAAAAGATTAGCTTCTCCAATATATTTTCACTTATTACTCATAAAAAGAGCAAGAAACTAAAGGTTGTTTGGAAAAGATTAGCTTTATCCAAAATATTTTCATTTATTACCCATAAATTAATTCAATTGCAAAATAATTGCTTAAGGTTAAGGTATAACTTTTTTGGTCTTGAAGGATGATTGGTTAAGATTTAAGTAATTTTGCAAATTCTGACCATACACAGATTCATAAACACCATTCTCATTGGAATAACTTTTACTGGAATTTCAGTGAGTAAAACTTATAATTTCAATATTTAGTAAAAAATCATACTACAATTATACCAAAACAAAAAGAGCAAGAAGTTGTTGTTTGTAAAAATTAGTTTTTTCCAAAATATTTTCATTTATTACTCATAAATTAACTCTTTGGTTTAAATTTTTTGGTCTTGGAGTATGATTGACTTAAGAGTTAGTCTTATTAGAATTTAAAAAACAGGATAATTAGGAAATCATGGTTAATCCTCAAAATTTCATGGCATTGTTAAGCCTGCTTTCTACAACTTAATATGAGAGAGATATAATGTGTAATTATTTTTGTTCTTAAAATAGAGCTAAAACATGACATATATATAAAGAATCAATTTTAAGAACCAATGTAAATCAATCTTAACTCTGGATCTGTCATCAATTAGAAGGATCGACTCTCTTGAGATGATTTTTTTTTTTTTTTTTTAATTTAAAAAACTTGAGCAAATGTTTGCACCTCAAGAAATTTAATCCCTTTTAAAACACAAATCCTAAAATAAGATTAATCTACACTAATACTAAACCTTTACCTAAATTTCTCAAACCTAAAATACCCGTAAAATGTAAAAATAACCAATCCAATCACCAACACTAATCAATCAAAGAAAAAAAACATTCATGAGATATATTTGATACACCATACAGTTCTCAAAATAAACCATTCATCAGATCTATTTGACACAGCATACCATTCTCATTTTTGGAAACAAAAAAGAAACAGTCACCTCTTGAGCCTTTTGAGCATCCGCCAAAGCCAGCATATGATCTTCCATATTATCACTGAACTGCCACAGATGATTATGCTGAATCCCAATCCCAGAGAAGAGAACTCCATCGAATTCTGGCCGAGCAAAAACCCAAATGGAAAATGTACAGTTTCTGCCCTTGAGATGTATAATTACAAAATATCACAGGCCTGCTTTGCATCTCTGATGGCCTTTTTCTTTTACTTTATTCCTCCATTTTCCGAGTCCTTCCATTCTTAATTTATTTACTATTTATTTAATATTCACTGTTTTAAGTTTTAACTCTCGTACTCACCTCCTAATCTTTAGGATTTCCTTTATTACTCAAGTCCTAATCTTCAAATTTTCTTTATCGATTTCTTTACTCAATTCTTATTCTTTTAAATTTTCTTTCATCTTTCTCTTTTTCTTTTCCTTTTCCTTTTTATCTTTTTCTTTATCCTTTCTTCATCGTTAAGTCAATCACATGCACCTAATTGTGTAGTTCTATTATTCATAGATAATTCATATTCATATTAATTCCTCCCCTCCTTTTATTTGAATACACACCCTTCATTTTTTTTTATTTTTTTTTCTCTTAATCTACCTCTTATCATTTTTCTTACTCTACAAATCCTGTACTCCCTTTTAATAGTGTTATTTTTCCTTCCCTATATATGATACTTTCTTTAGGTTATTTCATCATCGCATGATGTTACTCACTTTTTTTTATTTTATCTGTTATGGTTTATACGTTCTTTAAACTTAAGTTATATATATATATATATATATATATATATATATATATATAGTCAATTAAGTATAGTTTAGATGATTGTGAGGAATGATTATTATCATTTCCACCAACTTTCAATTTTCTTAAAAATGACATGAATAAGTGTTGTTATAATGACTTCTATGTAATGGAAAGTTTCCTTTGATTCAATTGAATATAAAAAAAAATGATTTCTCCAAAGAGAAAAACATCATATATTTATTTTTTAAACATTTAGGATTTTTTTTTTTTTTTAATTTTAATTTTGAATTAACTAAAAGTAAAGTATTGTATGATTTTTTTAATCTAGTTTTAACCAGTGATATTACATCTACAACTTTAATTACTTTATAATGACATTTCAAATTACTTTACTTTAAAGATTTATAATGACATTTCAAATTACTTTATGAGGTTGTGTCATCTCTTTGTCTGTCATTAAAATTGTCGTCTAAAAGATATCATGTGGTTATATCTCTTTGTTTGTCATGAAAATCGTTGTCTAAAATATATCATGTGGTTATATCTCTTTTTTTGTCATGAAAATCGTCGTCTAAAAGATATCATGTTGCAGTGTTGTTGATCGAAATTATATTGAGAACGACATGCAAACAGAGATATAACAAGGAAACACACAAAGATATTGCAAGAAACATAGTAATACAATTAAACACATATTCTATTAATCACTGTCTGGAATGCAAAAGATTGTAAAATGCAAAGCATGCAATCTAGCTAGAATAGTGGTAGCTTATCTCTGAAGAGAGAGATATGACGACTATGCTCATTCACAAGAAGTTGATTACAAATAGGTCAAAAAGTGTTTTTAACATAAAGCAACAATGAGAAAACCGTAAACATCCAAAACTCTAACCTCGGAATATGAAACGCCAAAAGGTTTGTGATCCCCAATGTAGTTAATTAATACATCAACTTCTCAAGGGCACAACTTTTGCATATGATCTCCATTTTGGGCGCTCAGTACCACATCGAAAAGGTCTAGTCGAGAAGTACACATTTTGTTCAACCTATCAGCTACCTTTAGCCACTTGTTAGGTGTTGTTGAGCTAAAAAAACATTATTTAGGCCCTCAAAATGACCCTGGAAGTTTGGGACCCGAAAAAACTACCAAGATGTGGAACCATTCTGAATTAGTGGAACATGTGGGTGGCCAGTAGTATCCACCTGGATCAATCCTCCCCCCTTAGAAAGCAATGGTCCCCATTACGTCAAGTTCCTCCATCAAGAGGGGGAACTTCTACTAAATTTTACTCCTGGTGAGCCACTTGCCCTGGTGAAGAGGCTTCACTCCTTTGATGACCCGATAGAGTTAGGATGTTCTACTAGCGGCTGCCCTTCATCTTGGTGTCCATGATCCGATCAACTGTCACATGTACAATGTAATCAGGATTGAGTTATGTAGGGGCCAAGTGCTCGGTCACATCTGAAGTGTCTATGAGAGGTGAAAAATAAGGTCAAAGCAGTTATACATTAAATATCAGGTGCAAGCAAAGGACAGGGTGAATACTTGACTCAAAATCATTCTCACCCATGACCTTGGTGATGGTGTAAGGCTCGTATTATATTGGGAGGAGCTTTCGATGGGGTCTTGTAAGGTGCTCTTTCTGTAAATGCAACCATACCTTATATCCCATGTGAAACTTGTGTGGTACCCATTGTTGATCGTTGCACTACTTGTACTTGGCATTAGCTTTCTACAAAATATTATGAGCTTATTGTTGGATGTGCTGGATTCTCTCAACAAATTTGGCTGCTCGATTAGCCTCAGTCTGAGCATGGGAGAACTCTTCATGTGAAACTGCAATGTGCAGAGCTACGTCAATGGGGGGAAATGGATGGAACACCAAGCACACTTGAAAAGGTTTGTGGCCAATAGAGTTGTGGACCGCTTTGTTGTAGCTATTCTGAACATAAGGAAGGCTCTCATCCCATGTGCATGGATGTTTGGTATTGTACATCCTTAAGATATGGACAATCATCGTATTGACAACCTTTGTTTTCCCATCAATCTATGGATGGAAGGCAGTCGATTTGGTCAGCTTGGTGTCCTTCATCGACCATAGGCTGGACCAAAAAGTACTTAGGAACCTACTATCTCGATATAAAATAATGGTCTGTGCGAGCCCAAAATGAACCCAAACACTTTCAAGGAAGAGCTTAGTGGTGTCCTTGGTTGTGATGCTCTTCTTTTAGGGTGGAAAAAATTTCATCTAAGTTAGAGAATCGATCAATGACCATGAAGACACAGTCATTACCATGTTTGCTTGAAGGAAAACTAGACACGTAATCCATTGAGATGGACTCCCAAGGTCTATTTGGAGTAGGAAAAGGGGTGTATAACCCCTATTTCTTGATGGCGAGTTTAGCAATGGTGCAAGAATTGCAAGATATGATGTACTTACAGACATCTTGTCGAAGCTTCGACCAATAAAAATTCTTTTTCAGTTGCTATGTAAAGAGACCTCGTGTAGAGGTGTTGGCGGTTACAGTGACCTTTCGTTCACCTTCCGACTAGATCATAAAGAGGAAAAATCTCCTAGTCTAAGAGACCACCTTTTTGCAGTTCTTCACAGAGATTAAAGAGACCACAATAGTTAGGACTTCCCCTCGTACCCTGTAAAGTTGACCTCCCAAAGTAATAATGACACTATGGGGCCTACATTCATAAACATCATGACACTTCCACATATATGGTTTCCCTAAAATAACATCACAAACTTCGAGGGGGGAAACATCACACAATACCTCGTCTTTGAAGGGTTTGATGTCGTAGTGCAATCGATATTCCTAGTTGACGTGGATGTATTTTCCTTGGCTAAGCCAACCAATGGTGTATGTATGAGGATGTGGCGTTGTTGTTAGGTTCAACCTATTGACGACCTCTATTGAGATTAGGTATTTATGAATTGGAAGGGGGTCCCCTTCACCCACATTTGTGAGTGGAAGAGGCACTCCCTTTCTTCAAGCTCCTCTAGTTCCTCTGGTTAGACTTTTGTGGTAGTGATGGTAACACTAGGTTTTGTGTCAATGATATGTTTCCCCTTGTCCAATTCTAAGTCATAGTCTAAGTCAACATCTGATTTTAAGGATTTCATCTCAATCAACAATGACTATTTGGAGCAACATTCATCAGTATTGTGCCAAGGGATTTTGTGGAACTCACACCACTTTCCAATGTCCTTCTTCGACTTCCCATTACCCTTCTTTTCTTGTGGCTTGGACTGGTTTTCCTAGGGTTGACCATCCTTTCTCTGTCCTTTTCTTTTGGAGTTAGGACCACCTTTACCATGCTTCTGTTGTGATGGGTTTGCAGAACTAAAATCCCATTTATTATTTTGCTTGAACTTTTGTTTGATCTTGAGAGCATATTGATAAGCAGATCCTAGTGAGAAGATGTCCAAGATCTCCATATATGATTGGTTGTACCTATCTAGGCCATTCCAGTACTTTAGGACCAAGTGCCACTCAAAGTCTTTAATACCGATCCTTTTGCACAAGGTATGGAAGATGTTGGTGTACTCTGGCACTGTCTAGCCTTTCTCCTGATGCAAAGTTTTCCATCTCGTGTGCTAGTCATCATATTTTACAAAAGGGTAGTATTTGTCCTTGAGGGCATCAACAAAAGTCTCCCAAGTGGGTCCTAACCCAAAAATTTCAGAATTATCTTCGACATTTTTCTTATAGTAAGTCTCCCACCAATCTCTAACATGGGGAAATAATTTAAGGAGCGTGAAGGTGATTTTTTCACTGTTGGAAAAATTTTGGACAGAGAAATAACCCTCTAGTAGGATTAATCATTTTTCCTAAGCATCGACGTCTATCTAGGCATCAAATAAATGAATATCAAATTTAACTTGTATCGTAAAGGGTGTCACACCTCTAAAGTGACTACTAGTTGAAGGTGTCTTTGTTGTTGTTGACAATCATCAAAGGATCTAGGAGAAATTATCCATCATCTCGTTCCTCCGTTGTGCGAGGGATTCCTTGAGAAATAGTTTGATAGGATTTAGTGCTCCATTGTCCCTCTTTTCTTCTTCCATAGGAGGTTTCTTGGGATGATGAGAGCGGTTGTCCTCAAGAGAAACTAGCTCGAGACCCAAATCTCTATACCCTAACCTTGTCAAGGACATGCACTAAGAATGATAAGGAACAGATTGCTCTAATACCACTAATATGGATTATATTGAGAACGACATGAAGGTAGAGATATAACAAGGAAACACACATATATATTGCAAGAAACACATTAATACAGTTAAACTTAGATTCTATTAATGACTGTCTAGAATACAAAACACTGTAAAATGCAAAGCACACAAGCTAGCTAGAATGGTGGTAGCTTATCTTTAAAGATGGAGATGTGACGACTATGTTTATTCACAAGAATTTGATTACAAAGAGGCCGAAAAGGAATTTTAACATAAAACAACAATGAGAAAAACCTAAACATCCAAAACCCTAACCCCGGAAGTTGAAACCCAAAAGGTTTGTGGGCTCTGATGTGGTTAGTTCATATGGCAACTTCCAGGGGGCACAACTTTTGCATACGATCTCTGTTTGGGGCACTTGGTACCCCATCATAAAGGTCTAGTTGAGGAATACACATTTCATTCATCCTAACATCAACCTTCAACTATATGTTAGGTGTTGTCAAGACAAAATAACGTCGTTTAGGGATCCAAAATGATCCCAAAAGTTTGGGACCTGAAAAAACGTAGAAAAACGACTGAGATGTGGAACCATTTTGAATTAGTGGAACATGTGGGTGGCCACCAGTATCCACCTGGATCAGTTGCTTATAAAAAAATTTGAACCTCTCCACGAGAAACCTAACAAGTGTGATTGATATTGAGTGCAATATTTAAGTTTGTGTGTATAATAAGACTTGATACCTCTATCTAGTTTTCGATTGTGTTCTTAGTTTATATCCTCAAGAGGCCCCAATTTCCCAATTTGGAAATCAGGGATGATTGCAAAATTTGGCCAAGGAAAAAGTGAAGAAGTAAAAGGAGGCCTGGTTTTGAAAATTATGGTTGATAATCAAGATTAGAAAAGGTTTTGTACAACTTTGTCAAGGTTGAAAGGAAGGAAATGAACATTCAAACAATAAGTTAAAAATAGTTCGAACAAAAGGGGAGGCAGATTGAAGAGTTAGAAGAGATTGAAAGGAGGGATTGATTTGAAGATTGGGTCAAAGCCAAAAATTGGGACCCACCCACACAAAAATTTAAGGAAGGCCCTGATCAACTAATCAAAGAGGAAAAGGGGCTTGATGTTGAAAATCAGGTCGATTTGAAAATTGGAGGGGGGGTGAAGCAAAATTCGAAAGGTAAGTAAAGAAGGAGCTCAATTTGAAAATCAGAGGCCTAAAGAGTTCGAACAAAGAAAATCAAGGAAGGAAAAATTGAGGAAGGAAAGAAACCAAAACTTAATGAGGAATAAAGCTCGAGAAAGGAAAGAAAACAAGTCAAAATCAATTAAAAATAATATGAAGCTTCATTTGACTCAACCATCTAAAATTAATGAATAATGCAATAAGGTAATGAGAAACCAAGGTCAATATATGTCCAAAATAAGAAAGCATATTCAAGCAAGTGAGGTGAAAAAGGAGGGTCTCAATTTTTTCCCAAAACTCGGGGGGCTGGTTGACGGACGACTCAATAAACGACAACACAGTAGCCGAATTTGTGAATCTCTAAATCATTACTTATTCAATCATTCTTTTAATAGGAAGCTAAAAATTTAGAAAATTAACATACCTTATATTTCAAACAAATGGTTTCTTTAGGTTCTTCCTTTGTAACATGAACCCATAGTATCCCAATCATACATCTTCAATGATTTAATAAATTTTCATGAATATGAAAAGTGTGGAGTTGATTTCCTTTGAAGTTTCACCTAATGTTTCATGAAGCAATTATAACCACATGGTTTTACTTAAAATGGGGTTGAGGATTTTGAGTAGACATGTTCTTTCACTTTCTAGTAGTTGTTACAATTGTATTTTCCACTTTAGGCCTTGAAGAGAAGTCAATGATGTAATCAAGCCGAAATTATAACTTGTACCAAGGAATTTGATTGTAAAATACCATAATAAATCCCGGTCGCGCTTTTTCCAGGAAGAAGATTATCCAATCATGACTTCCTCATAGATCAATCATAGCTGATTGCAAGTTTCCCATATAAACACGTGGATACCCCTTAGATATTATATAAATGGAGAGTTCTGAGGAGATCAATGAGATATAGGTTGGCCATAATGAATTATTAAGCATGGAACTTTTGCATGACCCGTTTTCTCCTAATTCAAACACCATGAACCTATCTCCAAGATCCTTTAAGTTCCTATAAGAAGAGGCCAAATCTAAGGGACGAGGATACATAAATATATGCATATCATAAGACAAGATAGTGTGTCATTACATTGGTTGAAAATATGTAAGAATATTTAGTCATCATCTTGTTGTTATTGTTGGGTGTTAGACATCAACACTAGTGAGACCATAGCCTAGGTGAGAGAATCTATATTCTTCTTGCTGCGATATGGTGGTTGGTTGCACAAAAAAGCATGCATGGCTAAGGAGGGGTTCAAGGAGTTGGAGCAAGGAGTACAACAAGTGTGGTTCAAGGTAATCATTCCACTTGTTGTAATAAACTTTGTTTAATATAGATCTATGCTCCCCCCCCCTAAACTCTTTCCAAATCATTGTTGTTATATCTTTGAATGGATTTTGGTGGATTCTAGTAGTATTTGAGATATTAGAATATATATAGTTTCATTTAGTTCTAATTTACTATGCCATAGGATTTGAGGAAGGTTTATTGGCTATCTAATGTGTAGGTGAGTAGCTGCATAAGAGTTGGATCTCAAGAAGCTTCTCCAAGGATACATTGGACAACCTTTAGATTAAAGGTGAGTTACTCTTTTTTAATTCCTTTGCATAGTATGCTTGTATGAATTATATCTAGGAAGAAAAACATGATGATCTATCCTACAATTTTTCATTGGATGTGATTAGGCCAATTAGAGGATTTCTCAACAAAAGAATTGGCGACTCCATTGGGGAAGAAATTTGATTCAGTCCTTGGTTTTCAAGGAATTTTCTTTTCTCTTTTTCATCCCTGTAACTTGTTGTAGGCTCTGTGTTATGTATAATTTAGTCTTGAGTGCATGTGAGTTCATTTCCGTTAGGTCTGGGCCATGTTCTCTGATTTTTTCCTCAATTTCTCCTACGCTGACGACTATATCTAAGAACAATTGTGATTGACTGCGACTTTTCTTTAGACAACCCATGGCCGAGTGCCTTGGTTGCTAGTTGCACACTAGCAACCCATGACCAATCTTGTTTGGCTACTTTTGGTTGAAAGGAAACCCATAGCCAAGTCTTGTAGGTGACTTTTTGACATTGTTTCAGTAGTTTGCCTATAGATCTTGGTGTGTCTTGGATTGGGAATGTTATTGAGCATATGTTATTGGCTTGTGTATCTTTTTTTTTGTTCCTTTTGACTAATATGGATCATTATTGGGTTAGGAGGGTTCACATAAAATTTGTCTTTTTTGAGTGATTTGCATTTTTTTGACTTGCGAATAGTGACCTTGTCAAAATTGAATTGCATTTCATTTTTTAGATTTGATTGTGTTGTGMATTCCTYRTTTCATTTGCATCATAAGTGAAATTGAAAAGTGAATTGCATTTCATAATCRTTTGTCATCATTGGTTGATTTTCATCTYTTTTGACTTGCACACAATGACGTTGTCAAAATTGAATTGCATTTCATGTTTCAGATCTAATTGTGTTTTGCATTCCTTATTTYGTTTACATCATGGTGAAATTGAAAGGGGATTTTCATTTCATAATCATTCATTTGGGCATTTTGGGTTTCTATTGAAAGTTGCATTGGCGCATTAGAATTGAGTTTTAGAGATCCAAAATTTCTTGAGTGTTTTGGTATTTTGATTTGGTTGAGTGATTGTTTTTTTTTTTTTTTTAGGGTGGAAAAAAACTCTTGCTCCCTTCCTTAGATAGAGTTAATCAAAGAGAAAAGAAAGTGATATCTTGCATTCTTCATGATTTGATTTTCTTTGGATTGGAAAAGTGTCAAAACATCATCAAGTCCACTCCATACCTTTGATTAATCAACTGACCAAAAAATAAGTGTTTTAAAAATAATTAGACTTTTATTTTTAGCAAATGCACATTAGTATAGGTCTAGGGCCTTGGTGTAGGATTTGAGAGTAAAATCTCCAAGGCCACAAAATTGAACTAGGAATTGGTTAGATAGGTCTAAAATCCATTAGTGGCAAGGAACATTTGTTGGGAAAGATCCTCTAACACGAGTTTCAAGCATGAGGTTAAACTAAGCAAGTAGAGTAGATATCCCCTCTCCACTTATTTGGTGGGATTATTGTGTGTATAGGGATGTTGGATTGAATTGTAAAGTCCTTGGGGTGACATCACTTCTCTCTAGAGCTTCAAGTTGAGGACTTAGTCTTGCATTCTCTTACCATACACATAGTATAGACCCATGTCTATTCCACCCAGTCACCGATTGTGAAGTGGTAACCTTAGTGGCTTTTCCTAGGGCATCAGATGGGTGACTACAAGTAGGAGGTACTTGTGGTACTTGAGGGAGACACACATGAGACATGTAATCTTCACTTCAACTCCCCTAAAGGGTTCCCATCTTCACCAGGGTACTTTCATCTCGAGTGATTATTATGTGAAGGTGAATGTAACTATCTCTCAAACCTTCACTAGCCAAGACTAGTGGATTTCATCACCCTAAAATTTTGATTTTCAGAAGGCCCCTTAGACTATTAGTGTTCTTATCTATTGGAGATGTTAGATGTGCTAGAGTGTGCTTTATGGTTAATTATATCTAGTTGGCCATAGGTGGTTGTTCTTATTTTGTTAAAACATATCTTTCATCATGGTTGACCAACCTCTTCACCACTCTCATAGACAACAAGGAATTCCTCTTGATATAGAATAAACGCCAGCCACCAAGAAACGATGCTAGTCCACCTTGAATGACACTAACATAGTAGCTTATGAAATTCATGCATCAGATTCATAGGAGTTTGAACATGTGGAGATTGAATTTGTTGACGAAAGTCCTCCACCAAATTTTAACCCTCCTTTGACCAGTCCTTTTGACCCCTTACTCATTCAGGTGAGTAGACCCTTTGGTGTCTCTTTTTCATATTTTAGCAATACTCACATGTTGTCACGTGTTAATGGGTCATCTAGTATGGGAGGAACTATTTCCACATATTCCAATATTATGGGAGGATTCACAATGATCACCTTCTTTCCATTAGTTATTGGGATAGCTTTTCCCACATCTATGCTTTCGATATCTAGATTTTCCATTTGGGGAATTCCTTCAGTCATGTCACTTCCTTCCACCAATCTACCTAGATTTAGTATGCCCATTGCGTCCTCACAAGTTCCCACATATGGATTTTTTTTCGTTGGGGGAAAGAGCTTTGGTTATACCACCAGAATGTAGCTTAGAAATACCAAATGTTGGTTTTTCATTTGGTTGGAGTTTCAATCTGGGTATGGTCCTACCACTAGAATTTATACAAACGTTGGGGAAAATAATACGGGGGGATTTGTGATGGCATCAGAATCATAAGGTCCATCATCTTTTTATCAAAATCCATTTGCCAACATGAAGTTTCCTTTCTTGGCGACTTTGAACCTACCTGATTTATCTAGGTTGAGAAAAGACCCCATCACACACCACCGTTTTTGGATGGAAATTCCCACCAAATAGTTATCCAACATTCCTAAGTTTGATGAGAAACTTGGGGAAGATCATTCCACACATGCCATGACTTACCACCTATGGTGTTCTTTGAACTCATTAGTGGATGATAACATTAGGTTGAGACTTTTCTAGAGGACCTTGATAGGAAGTGCCACTAAATGGTACATTGAACTACCAAGCACTTCATTTAGCAAATTTTCATCCTTGACCATGTCATTCTTGATTCATTTCCAACTCCCTATATACTATGAGACCAAAACATAAATATTGATGTCCCTGCATCAAAGTACCATCACACATATCTCTGATCGTATTCATGAATGGATATTGCAACATAGGCTCATCAGAGCCAAGATTTTGGATAAATTTCTAGTCTAGTGGCTTATTAAGTCATTGTTGCCACCAATTTCCAAGGACATAACTATGTCAGGGGAGATAACTAAGGATAAGGAAATTCTTCATGCTCAACATTTATACTTTATTTGATCTTAGTCTGGCATGTTGTATGCTATTATTCCACATGCTCATAGGATTTCAATAGATCCGTCAAAACCCACTCCAAGACCACATGCCAATAGTGTGGTTGGTTTTGTGTCCCTTGCTTCTATTGGCTAGTTGTTTAGACAAATGAGTCAAATGACCATATCTATGAATACACCCACAACCATGCTAACATCCCAAAATTCCAAGGTCCCTGTTGAGACCTTCATTGTTCATTCGATGTAGTTTATGACCTTGGAGAATGCTCAACAACCAAGAGGAAAGAGGAAAAATAAAAAGAAGAACTCTAACTTTAGGTAAGGGACTGTTCAAAATCAAAATTCTAATGTGGAGGGCACAACAGAGAAGAATAAATTGAATTTACCATCTCACTCATCAATTTCTTCAGATAGAAGACATTCATTGATATTTATCTCAGTAGGGAGCTCCATAGAAACCTATCATTCTAATGAATCCATTCCCACCGCACCAAAAACAAATGGTTGTGACAAAAATTGCACCTCTACAAGGGGGCATGCAAGGAAACCCCCAACAAGGAGGTAACATATTAAATGCAAATGTTTACACATGTGATCAAATGGTTAACCTACAAACTCAAACTCGTAATTACGAGACTTTTGAGAGTGGTCCTTTAGATAAGGATCCATCTTCTTCTTAGCATGGTGGCCCTCTCCAAATAGAGAATCCATCATTTGATATAGTGTTTCATACACCTAAGGGTGTTATACAAATGTTGACACACAATCCTAATGCACATTGTATGCTACCCATAATTACATTAGTATGGAAGATTTAGACCAGGCACCATGTGCTATATCTTCCCTCAAGGTCTTTCAAAGCTACCCCATGTAGTGAAAAGCATTATTTTTTGCAATAGGAGGAGTCGATCCCTCATATACTGCTTAATTAAAATTCACATTGACCAGAGTTGGCGTAGGCTCCCCCACCAAATCTTTCATGTGGTACTAATGTTGATGAAGGAGCCATATGATGTCGACAAAGGCCCATGAGTTCATCAAATATGATTGGAATCCTTAGCCTCAACCTCGCAATGGAATCTACATGAAAAAGTATTATGCATTAGAAATAATGTTGTATAGTGATTTGTACCATATGGTATTTTTAAAGTTTTTGTTTCTAAAGTCTTGAGCACGAGTTGTTATTGGAGGTTTATATTGAATTTATTAACTTGTAGACTAGTGTTGTTGATAATTTATACAGGACTTTGGAGACAATTTCTTTGATACTTTTATATGGTGATCTTCATTGAACATTGAGGTATGTGTTTTAATCTGACATGTAGCAATTGGTTTTTCCCTGCATTTTAATCTTTCATTATTAACCATCCTTTTGCAGAGATTATAATTTATTCCTTAGGCTTGATCTTTCCAGCTTATGACATTATTCCTTCTATTTGTTACATGTCGTAATTTGTGCAATAATGCTTACCCTTAATGCACTGCCTTAGTTAGAATTCCCTTTTTCTTCTGGCACCGATTCTACGATTATCTGTAGGCACAAAAACCCATATTTAGGCCTTCTATGACTAAAACGTTGATTCCTCATTCTTCTCTCAAACTTTTTATGGCCATTTCTTGAAGGGGTTTATGTCACTTTTGTTGCTTTACAGTTGCATGTGCTTATTGTTGCTTATGTATTGGTGCATACTACTACACTATTGTTTTATTTATCTCTCTTACTACCATTGCAATCACTCTTGACCTCTTGCCATTTCATCGTTTTTCCTCCATGTTGCGACCTTTATCCTTGGAGAAAACAACTATGAGTGGACATCACTTGCCGAACACCTTTTTTACATTTGTTTTGCATAAGTTTGTTCCATGTGCTTGGAAAATAGTTGCATGCCATTGAGACACTCATTTTCGTCACATACTTTTATCTCTTTTTTGCATTCATTAAAACATGAAAAAGACAAAAAAAAAATTAAAAACACAAAAAAGGAGGGGGGGGGGAGAATTCCGATATTTATTCAATTTCATGGAAGTCATCAATTGTTGTCAACCTTGAAGATGGAACCAGTTTGTGTCATTGTCTTACAATTGGGATGTAGCTTTCTTAGGAGCTATACCATGATTATGAATTGTCTACTCCTCTGATTGATTACTCTTTTATTCACTATGGAGAGTGCTTTAATGTTTCATGCATTGTTGCACTATGTCATCTATCCTTTGGAGTCATTACTACCCAAGTCCTCATTATGTCGTGCTATATGTTCAAGGGAAGTTGAAGCCTGAGTCGATCGTTCTGTAATCTTATTGACCTTTCATGTCGGTCATCCTCGTGTCAGTTGTACTTGGTGATTTATTCTCACTTCACAAAATCTCTCAGTGATTGTTTTGTGTCGATTGACAGGGGATACATTAACGCCCTTTTTGATGGATCTCTTCCTATCGACACCGACTTATTATTTAGGAAGTGGATCTAGAAACCGGATAGTACCTTGGAACTTACAAACATCTGTGGTAGCATTCATCACGAATGACAATGGGTTTCCATCATTGACCCCTAATTGATCAATTCTACGAGTACTCAACATCAAATCCTCTATTCAAATTAGCTAGATTGTATTAGACATCTTGGGGTCCATTTCCATTATTGGTGGGTCCCCTCGCATCTATTGATGGTATTCATCAATGACCAATAATTAAGTAGTTTCTACCGTACTTGAAATAAATTCATTTATTTGCATGATGTAAATTCCTACAATCAATGGGCTTGGATTGAAGACCTAGGTTAGGGGCACTCTCCATCTATGCTACCCTTCCCAAGATGCACAATATTATATCACTATTATATGATTCCTTTGAAGTTTACAATGACAATCTCAATTGTGCTATATGTCATCTTGATATATATATATATATATATATATATATAGTGACACAGTGTAATACCCCAGGCCGAGCCCCTGTGAAATGTACTGATGTTTGTAGGTTGGTGAGCCGAGTATTGATAAGCTGGTAGGCTTATGTGTTATAGGCTGAAGATCCTGGATGCTAAGGCCAATAAGCCTGATTTTTGTATATGTAATTATGAAGATCATTAATAAAAATTATTCATCATTGCGTGTAGACCGACCATGAAGAAAGAGTGATGGGGGACGAAGCTTCAATAGGTATGGAAAGGGACGGGACTGAGAGGCTAGGTAAGAGGGGATAAGATAGAGGGCTTAACCCAAGGGAATATTATAATATATTCCTGAAAGGGGAAGTGGAGCAGCCGATGGACTGTGGAACAATGAAGGTGCATATTCCTGGGGTGGAACATGCATGTGGGGAATGAGAGTTTGTGAGTAGTGGGCGTAAGAACGATCTTGGAGAGAATCCTTCCAATTTCACTGTGCAGTCTCATGTAACCTCAGCATAGTCTAGGATGCCCTTGCCCTGGGTGGAGCTTAGTCCCAGCTTGGGGGTGACCCACTTCTCAACATGATGAGCAGTGTGTTCTAAGGCTGGGAGGTTTGTGGAAGGTTTGCACGCAGCTAGTGGATCTCCAATAAAAGATAAGTATCATCTCTATGCTTAATTATGTATGTTGTGCATGTCTGTGATTCTTGTAATGCTATCATGTGTTTCTATTGCATGTATGAATTACTGTCAATTCCACGGGAGTCTGTATGGTAGCAATAGTTATGTTTTATTGTTTTAAATTCATTATAAATGCATGTTATATATATGTCTATGTATGTTCTGGGAATGCCACAAAATGGTACCCGAACAAAAGGACAAAATTACAGTGAAATTTTTCAGTGGCATTCCCCGGGGTGACAGGTGGAGGGGTCATGGACGTTACAAATTGGTATCAGAGCCAAGGTTCAAGCACTGAGCTTGGATGGGACGGATAAGTGGTCATTGGAACCAAGGTTTCAGAAGGAAATTGTGTCAATAAGAACAAATTTAGAGCTTCAATGCATTCCCAGTTTCAAGAGATTACCTTGACTGTGTTACAAAGTTCATGAGGTGTAGTGGTATTATAAAACCACGACAGACGTGGTAATGGGCTACAGACTAATGTGGGTTGTTGGAATCTGTTCAGGATAAGGAGGATGATTCCCGACCATCATATCTGAAGAAAAGTACAGGAGGGTTAATCTACACGTCCTTAAGAATTCAGGACTTTAGCGAAGTATGTGTTATAGAGAAGAAGAGGCCGAAGCCTCTAAGTCCCAGAAGTGGATCTACACTGTAGATATGGGGAGAAGAGTTCGACCGTTGGATTGGGCCGAAGTTGGACCAGAACCATTGGATCAAGCCAAGGGTGGAAGTTATGACGTTGTATGAAGGGAAAATAACTCTCGAAGCTCTGAAGTCCGGAGTAATCTGGACCATCCGTCAAAAGGGACACGTGTCAATAGATTGCCTTGTTCAGGATTTTGGCGTTCGGGATAATTAGTGTGTGCTGAGGCGAGAACTCCTGAAGCCTGAAGCTCTGAAGCCCCGAAGAGCCGAAGTAGTGAGTCATGATGACGACACCTGGAAGTGACGTGGACCTCTTCTATACTTGCCACGTGCCCCCACCTAGATTGTGGACAATTGTACTATGTGGACCCGGAGGGTAAAGAAGTCCAGAAATTTAGAATTTGGGAGACTGGAAGGAAGCATCCGTAAAATATTTTGAAGACCAAAATTTCGGAGTGGCGTGGCATGATGATGTCATCAAGAATGACATGGACACATGGGATATGTGCCACATGTCACTGGGTTTCAGACCTGTCAAATATTGAAATTCATTTTGGAAGTGACATGTGTCACCCATCTGATTGGGCCACGTGTCAACCGCTAGTATTCCACCACGTGGCACTCCGTTTGAACATGGTTAGTGCCCGCCCACACCGGCGTTGATCACCATACACCAAGATCGACAATTAGGAGGCATTGCGGGGACCCAATTTGCACGAGAGTTAATTCCCCAAGGCAGTCCCACAATCCAAACCACGGTTTCATTGAGGGGTTACGTGTTAGCATCAAAAGAATTGCGGGGTGAAAGGCAAGTTACTCCAAACCACCAATGCATGCCCCTGCAAAATTGAAAGGGAATTAAGTGATGTGACATGATAGTGCTCGAACATCGAAACCCTAAGTCACTGGATGCGTGGTGATATGAGACTAATGCCGGAGCAAGGAAACTCTGGAGGAAAACGGAACGGGTGGGCCAAAAACTCCCGAAGCCCGAAGTCCCGAACAAGCACCATCGACCTAGCATTGAGACACATCCCATGGTCGCATGGGTTGGGGGCTGAGAAAAAGGGGCTAGTGCCTAAAAATTATTGCAGAACAATGCAGATCTCAGAAAGAAAAGATCTGCGGGGATTATTGATTGATCGAGAACCGCAGAATAAAATCTAAAATCTTTCTTTGAATTAGATTGATTTAGGAATATTGTGGAAATTGTTAAGGGATGATGGCCTAGCAATTTCGATTGACTGCACATTGTTTTTGTAGAGTTAAACAACAACTAAATCAGATAAGGATCAACACAGAGTGTAGAGAAATGGGGGATGCACAGGAAGCTTACAGTCCAGAGGACGAAATTAGAGGAATAAATTATCAGTTGGATAAAGAAGGATCAAAATCCAATGGGCATGGAGAAGAGTTAGATAAGGAAGGAAACATGATGAAAATCATTGAAAAGTTGTAGAAAAATGTCTAGACTCACCGAGAAAATAAAAAAAATCTCATGAAATCCAGGGAACAACAGGGAGAATTCAACGTAAAGTTGATACAGAGCCTGGAAAGAATAGAAAGGAAATTGGATAAGGGGAGTGACTCTAGTAAATGAGGAAGTCACAGGTTCCTTGATAAGAAGAGAAAATCCAGGAGTGTTAGCAGACACCACCATCACTCCCAAGGAAATTCCAAGAGGAGGGCACACAGTAGTTCAAGTCCATCTCCTACCAAAAAGCATAGGAGAGCCGGAGTGGATGAACTGAAGGGAGAAATGAACAAGATTAAACCTCCTACATTTGATGGAGGGAACAAGAAGGAAGAAGATGCTCAGACATGGATTCTTGGCATGAGGAAATATTTCCAACTGCATAATTACTCCTCTCATACATAAGGAAGAATTACAATGTATCAACTGAAAGGAAATGCATCCATGTGGTGGGACCAACTTGTGTAGGTGAAACATATTAAGGAGAAAAACGTTACTTGGAAGGAATTCAAAAAACACTTTGAAAATAAATAATTAACTAAGAGATATTATGACAGAAAGATGAAAGAGTTATTTGAACTCAAGCTGGGCAACATGACAATAGATGAGTATGAAAGAAGGTTTCTAGAGTTTTTGAAGTATGTTCCTTTCATCAAAGATGAGACTGTCAAAATTCAAAGATATTTGAGTGGACTTCCATCTATCATTAGTGACAAGATCCAGTATGATGATCCTAAAACTATGGAATAAACTATAAAGAGAGCAAAATGATTATATAATAAACAAAAGAAGAGCCCACTTTCCAGAAGGCTTGGGAGGACAAGAAGAAGTTTAAGAAAGAGTGGAGGCAGAAGGGAAACACACCTCCCTTTTTCAAAAACAATCCTCAAGGACAACCATCTTTTAGAGAGCAGAGAATGGTTGAGGTAGGGGGACAAAGGCCAAGGCAGACGCCCATTCAATGTTGGGGCTGTCAGGGAGACCACAAGTATAGAGTGTTACACATCAATATTACTCGTTTTGATAAGTGTCGCATGTTCCTCTCAACTGTCGTAAGTGTCACATGTTCCTCGCAACTGTCGCAAGTGTCGCATGTTGTTCACAAGTGTTGCAAACATAAAACAAAGCATACTGCCATGATGAAGACACCAAGGAGACACTTAGAATACCTCATACACCTAAGTTGAAGGAAGAAATATGGTTAACTGAAGTCAAAGATCTCTTGCCACCTGAAAGGAGCTCTTAAACTAGGGTTTTGAAGGAGAGCGCTCCTCTACATCAGCCTTAGGAGTGCTAGCACTCCCCTATAAGGTCTTAGGGAGCGTTATAGCACCAAACTGCCCCTCTGAAGGAGCGCTACCCATCTTTAGAGCGTTGGCGCTCCCCTTGATCTTCTTAGGGAGCGTTGTAGCACCCTGATGCCCCTTTTGAGGGAGCGTTGTCTAATCTGGGCAGTAGTTGGCCCGTTGAGGAGAATAAGGGGAGGATCTTTCAAGTTTGGAAAGTAGTTGCATTCAAATTCCTGGTTCAATCAGAAGATCCCTGATATAAGGAGGGAATTCCTCAACCTACCCTAAAGATACCTCAAGAGGTTAAGCCTCTCTTAACCTATATAAGCAGGCTCTATGATGGTGAAAAGGAGGAAGAATTGCAAGCAAGAAACCTATGATCTCATAGAAAGCACATGGTGATCTGGAGGAGAGTAATCAGTGATGCTATTGTCATCCGGGTCGTGGATCTTTTGAGGAAGGGTTAGACAAAGGGGACTTAACAAAGCTGTCGCATTCGCATCTACGGTTGTAAGCTAATTTTGTCATTATTCTCATTAATATGACACGCTTGGCCTGTTTCTTTCTATTTTGTGTTTAATTGTACATGAACTTATCGTTGATAGATAGATCTATTTTTGAGCTAATATCAATAGAGTAGGAAGTGGTTGTACTGTTGTTTGTCTACAGGGCTCATCGAGGAGCGAAAGATCAGAGCTCAACTCGGAGCGTGCAGGGACAAACGTCGGTAAAAAGGTACTTCTATTCTCCTTCCTCCTCATGCATTAGTTTGTATAGATCTGAAAGGAAGTTAGTGACCATGATAAACACTTTCTGTCTTAGAGTTAAGAGTCTATCTCTTTAAGGCAATCTACCTGTCCGCAGGGAGATTTTCCTACAACAGAAACTGGCGACTCCACTGGGGAGTCCTCAAATCGAAACCTTTTTGTTTTGATTTCTCCTCATTGACCTTGTCTTAGCCCTTGATTGTTTTCAGACCTGGTTCACACCATTTTTGATTGATTTCATGAGCTGATTGACTCCCTACCCCATTACACTCAGCTTGATTGTCGAGACTAGACTGCAATTTTTGGATTTTTTGACATTTTTAAGAGCTTTTTGAACTTGGCGCCCCTGTGGCTATGTTAACAGAGTGCCAATGCTCCTTGGGTGCCTTACACAGAGTGCTATAATGCCTCTTGCCCCGTAAAACAAAGCGCTAGCCCTCTTTTGGCCAAAAAACTTTTCAGAATTGCTCTTTCTAGGGTCTAATCTTTGTGTTTCACCTGTTGAGCCTCTCTGTGAGTCAATGCTTCTTCCTTTTCAACTTTGAAATCTTTCGTTTTGAAGAACAAACACCTTGTTGTTTATATTTTGTAGCTTTCTTCATTGTTGTTGAGTTTTTCTGCTGATTGGGAGTTTGAAACCAATGCATTTTTGTTCTCTCCTTTTCGACTGAGCGAGAAACTCTGGTGAAGAACATCAGAAGCCTACAAATCTATTCATTTGGTTTTAGTTGAGGTCATTGTTCTTCGACATCTCTTTTGGTGTGAAGTTCTTGATTTTTCTTTGTTTTTTCCTTTTCTTTTGCTTCTTGTTTTTGATCGCAACAAGAGGGTGTATTGTTTGTACGAAACCTGCTTGTGTTTGTATGAGTTTCCTTGATCCAAAAGGATAATTGGCAGAAGAAGTATTGTTCTGAATTAATAATTATTCACATACAAACAATAAAGATACATCTTCATGATTGATTTTTCATATTAGAAGGTATTTTCAAAAAAAATTAGCGCCACATCGGATTTGATTGAAGAAGATTTGTTTGAGGACATTCCTTATTAGTGCTTGTTAGTGAAAATAACTCTCTCTCCCTCCCTTAAATAGATGTTCATCGAAAAGAAATGAATTCTTATCAGCTTTGATGCATTTTTTGAGACTGAGTCATAATTCCATCTATTTCACTTCCATGCACCCCTTTTTGAGTAAAGAACAACTATAAAATGAACGCTAATTAAAAATTATCTAGAACATTTTCTTTTCTAGGATCCTCCACCAACAATAGGCTAGAACTAGTACTTTGGATTAGGCTCTGAGAATAACTCTCCAAAGTTTCCAAAACAAACATTAGCATCTTGAGTTAGGGAGAGTCAAATCTAGTTTTCGTATAAGTCTGCCTGGGATCCCCCTCTCACACAGGGGTTACGCACGAGGTCGCATTCGAAAGAGCTACGGAGATTCTCCCTCCGTGGTTTGACTGATTGTAGTGGTCAGATCGTATTATGGGGATAGATTAGAGGTAAATCCACAATTACTGAGTGGAATCCTTTCAAGTTGATTTTGGGCTAGATACCCTGCCCGTACGTTCGGACTAGACTGTCGACTGTTCCCGCCCAGGGGCTGACTGCGAGTTGGTAACCTTTAGTGGCCATAATATTTAGGGTCTTACACAAGGTGACAGTGAAGGGAAGTCTCATTGTACCTTGAGCAGACATTGGTCAAACTCATTCGGGCTCCTTGGAGGGTAAATCCACAATTACTGTGTGGAAGCTTGCACCAAGGCATAAGTCCGTTAAGCAGGTCGACATTGTAACTGTTCCACCATATCCCCGCCCCTTCTTGACTTGATCACGCGATGTTGGATTTCATCACCAACTAGTATGGTCACTGAGAGAAGGTCCTGTTTGCTTGGTTTTGATTCTTAGATTCTATTAGCGTATGCTGTTTCTTTTCGATAGTTGGCCATAGATCTTTTTCGCCGACTCTTTTTCACCAACATCGACCCTCCACGCCGTTCGCGGAGCGTACAGGGACTTCCTCCAGAAAATATGGAAGGGAACACCCCTTTACCCCCTCATTATACGGAGGAATATCCTCAACAGAGCGAGGTTCAAGACACTACAACTTCCCAAGAAGAAGTTCCCACTTCTTTAGAGAATTTTCGAATTATTTCAGAGTCTCCGGAAGCTTTCCGCATTCTATAGGGATATGAGCGACGTGTTCTCCAACTGAATTCAGTCGGTGAATTTGTCATCATCAATCCTTCTGACATTCCGACTGGGTCTCATTCAAACCCTTTAGTCGACGACCCCTTTTGGACCGCAGACATTGTTCGAAGTCCACCACGCATGGTGCGGGATCTTTATGGAGCAAGAATAGGTGCCGACGCGCCTATCACCTACACCGTACCCTTAAACCATTTTACCGGTACTACCGTTTTTTCAGCCACACCGTCCGTTGGTCCAAACACATCGTCTGTTGGCCCAAGGTCTACTTTCTCTCTCTGGACGACCCATTCTACAATGGTCCGTCACATTCCGACTATTCCTGCCGGTAGTGCGGTGGTTAGCCAAGCTACAATTAGCACACCTATAACACCTAGACCTTCATCATCACTCCCTTTTGGGTACAGAGCACTGAATCCTTCCATTGCCAGTACTACCCAAGTTATACCGGGAAGTTCCATACCTATCCAACAACCCAGAGGGACCGGTCTTGGTGGTCTTAATCTGTTTAGCGGTACCAGTCAGTCATTTACGTCTGGTTCTCAAATTCTGGGAACTCTACCTCAATATGGGGGGCATCCTCCCACTAGAGGACAATTTCCATTTGGAGGGCACCCTCATGCTGGGGGGCAGCCTCAATCCAGAGCTTACCATCAACCATACAGACAAAGTGTGTCTGCCACACCCAATCCATGGAATATCCCTTTTCCAGGAAACCCACAGTTCTCGGCAGGACACAATCCTCAAGCTCCACAACAATATCCTTATGGACAAACGCCAAATCCAGCTTATAACCCTCAAAACCCATTCGGTTATCCTCCGCTCACACATGCTTCTCAAAACACCTCAAATCCTGTGTACCCTGGTCAACACCAACCTCATACAAGAGGGCCCACTAGTTACAATTATCCACATAACCCAGTGTATGGCCCTACTGGTATCCCTATGCCACACCAGTATTACCCACACGTTAACCGACAACTACTTTTCCTAGCAACCCCGGATCTTCCAGAATTGTCTCGGTTAACGAATGATCCTATTTTTCATTCTCTGGTTTGGCCAGCTATTCCAGCTAAACTTCCTTTTGATATCCCAAAATTCAACGGAAAGTCCGGAGAAGACCCAAACAACCACGTGATGACTTTCCATTTTTGGTGTTCATCCAACTCCCTCATGGATGATTCTATACATTTGTGTCTTTTTCAATGAACGCTTACGGGTTCTACAACAAAATGGTATATTGAATTACTACGTGCTTCTTTTCACGATTTCAACTCTCTCGCCATGTCCTTCCTCATCCACTTCCAACTACCCATTCGATACGAGACGGGTATCGAACTATTGACCTCCCCTCGTCAGACAACCTCCGTACATATCTCTGATCATATTCATGAATGGAGACGACGATGAAGGCTAATCAAAGAAGTCATTCCTGACCAATTATTAGCGGAATGGTTCACTAAATCACTGTTTCCCCAGATCACTCGTGATGTTTCCATGGGTGGTGTAGTCAGTGAGGAAGAAGCTATTGCCCGAGCTCAGTACTTAGATTTAGTTTATTCACAATCTGGTAATCTGTACGATTTGATACCAAATTCTACCCGTGCCACTAACAACCCATCCAAACCATCATCTACCTCGCATGTGGATGGAGTTATTGGCTCCGTCAAAACCCAATCTACTTCCCAGTCGACTGGAACAATCCAACGGTCCACTCTGATGCCTTCTCCCAGTTCGACTGCACCCTCTTCTACCCCCCCTCAAACTCAGGTCTCTGAGGTGAATGCAGTCCAATCAACCCCTTCACAACAACCTGGGGGCAAGATGAAAGCAAGAAATAAACCAAAGAAAAACAACAACAATGAACAACCAAAAAATCAACCGCAAACCCCTGCTGTCGGGAAACAACCACAACGGAAACCGAAATTCCCATGTCTCATTTGTGGTGATGATCACTACACCCGAGACTGTCCACATTGCGATGAAGTGGCCAAGATCTTTAAGGGAAATTCACAACCCGCTGTGCTTACTCAGCCTTTCCCACAGCAACAATCTTTGGTTGCTCAAACCCCCACTCCAGGGGGCAGTTCCAACCAACCCCATGATGAGGCCTCGACAAGTGCCCACATTTACATGTTTAACGGGATTAATCTGACCACTCGCACTATGACATATGACACACCGATTAAACCTGATAAGCTGAAGACTACTAACGATTCAGTATCGGACCCATTACCATCTTCCGTTAGTCCTCTGTCTGCTAGCCCTCCATCCAGGCCACTTTAGATTGAGAAACCTTCGTTTGACTCCATTTTACGCCCCCCTAAGAGCACTATCCAGAAATCTACCTTTAATCCCAGTTCACGGGCTGCCCAAAACTACAACATTGTTGGATATTTGGCTCAAGCACCGTGTGCTATGTCCGCTTTAGAAGTTCTACAACACTGTCCCAGCCAACGTAGAACGCTCTTAGCTACCATCGATGATTTTGATCTAGAGTCATCAAATAACCTCACGTTTAATCTAGATGATCATCAACCCCGACTCTCTCACCAACTAGCCTTTCAGATCGATGTCGTTGTTCACAATCAACAAATCCACCGAAATATCTTGGATGAGGGAGCCTCTACTTGTGTCATGTATTTATCTTGTTGGAAAGGCTTAAAATCACCTGCCCTTAACAAATCCCCTATGATGTTACGTGCTTTCTATGGGCGAGGTTTTCACCCTCACAGACTATTACAATCCTTGGTCGTTCAGTTGGGTGGAAAAACTGTTACTGTTGATGTCGAGGTGGTCGATGCCCCCCTTGATTACAACCTACTACTTGGAAGAAGTTGGTTCTCTGCTATGACTGTCGTCACCTCGTCGGTGTTTCGATGTGTGCAATTCCCCCATCAAGGCAAAATTGTCACTATCGATCAACTCGATTTCTGTACACTCGATGCTCGCGTCCCCGTCACCAACAACATTCCTTTTTTGGGAGACCACCCAGTTACGTATGAAAGTGTTGGTGTTGGCTTGTTGAAAGATTCTATCCTTATGGGTACCTTCCCTACACCACTTCCACCCACCACACATCATATTGCCACCGTCAATATGATCTCGACTATGCCTTATCAATTTTTGAAATCATCTGATCCTTGGATTGTACCTAGTCCTATGGAATTCGATGTGCTCGGTGACACCATGCTACTTAGCCCAGCCGAGGCCACATACGTAGCTATTCAATCCGCCTCTCCCTCTCTGAACAACCCACATTTATTGGCACCTGATGCCTACTCGATGCCCTCATGGTTGGATTCCCTATCATCCGCAATTGATTACATTTCCCAAATTTTCCCTACCGACGAATCTATAATGGAAATGCTTAGTATTGACGACGTACCTTGGGATGATAACCATCATCGATCTTCTTTTCTTCCGCCTTTGAAATAAATTCACCAAGACATACACTCTATCTTCCCTCCTGATGTTACTGATGCTCCGCAATATCTCATCCTCACACAAGATACTCTTTCTGAGGGAAATATGGGTAACATCTCTGCTACGATCATTATTGATATTTCGATCAAAGAAGGTGTCGTGGAAAACATTAACCTTGGTGCTAATTGCACACCCGAAGAAGTGGTCTCTTACACCGCTCTGTTTAAATAATTCCGCGATGTCTTCGCTTGGAGCTATGAGGAAATGCTAGGGATCGACCCTTCGATAATCGTGCATGAAATCAAGACTTACCATGGTGCGAAACCTGTTCGACAGAAACTCTGCCCGGTTCATCCCAAGAAAATCACAGCTATAAAGGCATAAGTTGAGAAACTTCTAAAATCTGGCTTTATCTATCCCATCCCATTGACAGAATGGGTCTCCAACCTTGTTCTGGTTGCCAAAAAACAAGGGACCATCCATGTTTGTGTTGACTATCGGGATCTCAACAAAGATTTTCCAAAGGACAACTACCCTATGCCCTTCATCGACCAAATCATCGATAATTGCGCTGGGAGCGTAATCTTCTCTTTCATGGATGGCTTCTCTAGGTATAACTAGATTGAAATCTTACCTGCTGATCAACATAAGACAACCTTTATCTACCCATGGGGAACTTTCGCCTATCAAAAGCTACCTTTTGGTCTAAAAAATGCTGGTGCTACTTTTCAGCAGGCCATGTCGTACGCTTTCCATGATATCAAGCATATCGCAGAACCTTACCTCGACGACTTACCTTCCCACTCATCCAATCGATCCGATCACATTGATCACTTACGAGCTATCTTTCTCCGATGTCGGTTCTACCGTATCCGCTTGAACCCACATAAGTGCATTTTTGCTGTCGAATCCGATCGACTCCTCGATTTTATTGTCTCTAAAGACGGGATTAGGGTGGATCCCTTAAAGATCAAGGCTATTCTGGCCTTACCCCCGCCCACCAATTTAACCCAACTCCAAAGTTTGCAAGGAAAAGCAAACTTCCTTCGCCGTTTCATTTGTAACTACGCTGAGATAACTAAAGGATTCATGTGGTTACTGCAGAAAAACACCCCTTTCATCTGGGATGACATCGCTCAATGGTCATTTGATGCTCTCAAGCATGTCTTGACCAACGCACTTCTGTTGCACCCTCCGAAGTATACAAAGGATTACATCCTTTACTTAGCCGCCTCCACTTCCACTATTGCGATGGTGTTAGTTCAGGAGGACCCCAACGGTGAGGAACATGTGATCTATTACCTAAGCAAGAGTCTATCTGGACCTGAACTCCGATATTCACATGTAGAGAAACTGGCTCTGGCAGCCGTCATCACTATCCAGAGATTACGCCATTACATCTTATTACACACCACCACGATGATTGCGGACTCAAACCCCATGTACCACATCCTGACACGTCAAGTGCTTGGGGGAAAATACTCTAAATGGATCGTTATCCTTCAGGAATTCGATCTTGAATTCACGAAGTCCAAAGCCAAAAAATCCCTGGTGTTTGTGGAGCTCATCTACGATCTCCCCCGTGCTGATGAAGACGTCGAACCTAGAGATCCTCTCCCTGACGAAACTCTTTTCCTCATCAGCACATCTGATCCTTGGTACGGAGACATCCTCCTTTACCTCCAAACCCAATGCTTTCAGCCCAACATTTCCCGTGAAGATCGTCGACGTATTCGCCACCATTCTCGTCATTATCTTATCATCGACGACACCTTGTATCGCCGTGGTATTGACACTATCCTCTGACGATTTCTGACTCACGCAGAGGCTGAACGCGTTCTAAATGATTATCACCTTGGAGCCTGTGGTTGTCACCTTTCTAGGATGGCCACAACCCAAAAAATCCTATATGCCAGCTATTTTTGGCCCTCGATTTTCAAAGATTGCATCGAGGCAGTCAAAAAGTGCCCAACCTGCCAAGTTTTTAACAGCAAGGCATGCACCCACCCTACTACGCTGCACCCCATTATCGCCATCAGCCCCTTCACCAAGTGGGGCATCGATTTCATGCAATGTAAGCCTACCTCAGCCGGAGGGCACGGTTATATAATCGTCGTCGTCGACTACTTTACAAAATGGGCCGAGGCTATGCCTACCTTTCTGAACGATGGTCGTACCGCAACTCTGTTTTTTTTTAACCACATCATAACTCATTTTGGTGTACCACGCGCCATTGTCACTGATCATGGTGCGCACTTTAAGAACCATATGATGAACGAATTGCATGTCAAATTGGGTTTTCGCCATGAAAACTCATCCCCATACTATCCTCAGGCCAACAGACAAGTTGAAGACATCAACAAAGTCCTAAAAACCATGATTCAACGCATGGTAGGGGAAAACAAGACATCCTGGCATCTACAACTTTTCTCCGCTCTCTGGGATTACCACACTTCCGTGAAAACCACAACTGGATTTACTCCTTTCCAGTTAGTATATGGCATTGAAGTCGTTTTACCAATCGAGTGCGAGATTCCATCTTTGAAACTTAAAGTAGAACTCCTACCCCATACTTCTGCCGAAGAGGAACGTTTCTTGTATTTATCCAAACTGGATGAAACACGTTGTGATGTCGCTCTCGTCAACGAGGTACATCAGAAACAGATTAAAAATCAATACGACAAATTCGTCCATCCTCGGAATTTTGCAGAAGGAGACTTATTCCTCGTCTATGACCAGGCTCATGAAAAATTGGGGACAGGTAAGTTAGAACCTCTGTGGCATGATCCTTACATTGTGAAACGTGTTCTACACATAGGCCCCTACGAGTTAGTCGATTATGATGGAATTTCCCTGGGAGAGCTCCGGAATGGGCTTTACCTTAAAAAGTACTATGCCTAGATCACCCAACATGTGTACTTTGTACATTATTGTATTTTAGTTTGGTGTGTCTGTTTCTTTTGTGTGCTCGAGTCTTTACCTTTGCCACTCATACTATGCCTTGTGTTTTCATGCGCAGATGACGTCTTTCTTTCCTATCTTTGTCGGGTTTGCGGATGGCACTAGTCGACACACCCGGAACATTGCTTCGGCAGCATGGGTCATTTACCAATTTGATGAGGTGGTGAGTTCAGGAGGTATTTGCTTATGATCAACGACCAATAACATGGCAAAATATCATGCTATCATCAGACTTTTGACCCAAGCCTCCTCCCTAGGTATCTCTCGTATCATTGTTTACTTAGACTCCCAACTCGTGGTCTATTAACTCAAACGTATCTACACTATTCGTAATCATATCCTGCTACGTCTCCATCTACAAGTTCGCCGTCTGGAATGAATGTTCGATTACATTGAATAAAGACACATTCCAAGAGAACTCAACAGTTTTTCGGATTCGTTAGCTAATTACATCATGGATCGGTATCTCGCCCACATATAATATTTCATAAAGGAAAGCAAAATTGTACATCACATGTAAATTAAAACACATTACATTAAAGGCATCATCATGTACAAATCATTTGGCACTGTAAAAACTCAGAACTGTATATATATATACATAGCGTGACTGAAATGTTTTGATTACATCAAAAAAGTATTTAGAAGAGCAAAATGTCGAGTCTTTACACCCATACAACATCGCCTGACAAGGCATACAAAAATACGATCACCAACGAGACTCTAATCTCCCTGCACTACATTGTGCTGAGAGTAACATATCACTGCACGCACTACGCGTCTCAATAGAGAATTGACATTCTATGGCACTCCCACAGTGTGCCTCTGCAGATGTAGAGGCACTTCTCCCCTCTGTAAAGGAGGAATGCCCATAGTGAGGCCTTGAAGGTTTCTTTCAACCTCCTGGAGACCTATCACTGGTACTCCCGGATCTCTTGCAACCGGAGCACCCCCACGACATCCTGGTATCGGTATCTCATCTGGGCGCACTGCTCCCTTGTCTGCATGTTGAAAACAATACATCCATTAAAAACTCTTCTACGTACCCAAAAAAAATACATACATTCAAAAAACTTATAAAAAACAAAAAAACTAGACAGGGTATTGCTCAGTCTCTTACCTGACGCATCCCAATATTCCCCCGTGGGTAGAATCAAATCCATTCTCCCGCAACAATCCATCTCAGAATACCGGAAGTCTTCTATCCAGAGATATTGTCGTCTCAACCAAGCGAAGAAGTCACCAGTGAAACGGAACTCTGACTCCGCTACTAACCTCGGAGACAGACTAGTCCACCTCTCCATCCGTGGTTTGTCCACTGGTCTCACTGCCAATGCTATCTGAGGCTGCATCTGGGGGATGTGCTCTAAGAAAAACGAGACCAAGAAAGAACCGTATCCGAACTATTTTCTGTCCCATCCGACACCACGAAACCTGTTCCTTCACATTCCAAAGGAACCCTGCACTCCAGTTAAACAGTGTCGGTTCCAAACACTGTACGCCATAAGCTACCTACGATCTTGATTCCAGATGTGCGCTAGTGCTTCCCGTCACGCTCGTGATGGCAAAGAAAATGGATCAGAGGGGTAAATCTTGGATATCCTTGATAGGGATTCTACCCCCTACCAGTCTTTCTCCTGGGACACAATGACGTGCCAGATACACACCCAGTTGCTTAGGAAGCACCCTCTGTCCGGTAAAGGATACGGGAACCCCTCTTTTTGAGAGGCCAGTCAAGAAATATATGTCTTCCAACTCAATGGTTAGAAGCTGTGTTCCAATCCGAAACCCTTGCTCCGCGACGTCCCATAAGCCGATCATATGCTCAAGCAATAAAATCTCCTTCTTCATTTTTTGCAATTTGAAGAATTTCAGTAAGCCACAAGCTCTCAATGCGGCCTGCGTGTGAGGACTCCGCAAGGCAGCCAAGTCATCCATCTCATGCTCTCATTCTTTCGACTTGATCATGGTCATCGAAATCACCTACAAAACAAAAAGCAAAGAATTTCATTAGTTCACTTTTTCGGCAATTTTTGGCAACTTCTTAAAGCAATATAAAAACATGAAATCTAATGCCCACATTGTTTAAAAAGACCACGCCCTCTTTTTTAATCATCACGCCCTCTCTTTGCCATTCAACAACCATCACACAACAATAAAACGTTTTTAAATGAAAACGATTTCCATTATGGCTGCGTGGGCATATGTGAGAATTTATCATGGGTTCTTTGACAAAAACGACCCATCCACTTAGGTATTAAAGCATTGGCATCTTTGCTATCATATTTTAAACACGTTTTTGCAAAAGAATGTCTTATTCCCATCGTTTTTAATAGAGGCCGATTTGATCTTTTTTGGGGTGACTTAGGGATTCATTTTTTAAATTAAATGCTGCTATGAAAATGAATATTAAACCATGTGATTGAAAGAAGGGGAGATGAAGATCTACCTGGTCTGAACGGCAAGAGAAACGGTCAACCTTAGCTCCGGTATCAAGCGAAATAAGATCCACCTCCAAAGTGAGAATCTCCACTGCTACAAATCTTTATGCAAAATGAAATGGTAAATGGAATTTTCATTGTATTACTATTTATAAATTTCCATTTCTTATAAGGTATAGTTATTTGTGGGTTTCTCTAACAATATAATGGCTTCACTAAACCTCTGGATTGCAGCTTTGACATCGTAGGTTTCCTAGCAGTTTTGATCGATTATTTACCTTGTCGCATTCATGAGCATAGTCTTAGTTCGTCCTCAAGCTCGAAAATGTGAGAACGCACTGGGTAGAATTTTATCTCTTTTCGGACCCGCATGGACACATGAAAAAGGAACCCCCCTGGAGTCATCTTTAAACTCTTTTCAGACTCTCTAAATATGAAAAGATTGTCGAGTGATCTTACTTCCTTTCACGCTTGTTAAAAGGTTTGAAAGGGTGTCTTTCGAGCGATAGTTTATCTCTTTTTCGGTCTCGTCAGACTACTGTACGCAAAAGGAACTGAGAGAGTCCTCTTTTAAGTATTTTTCCAGACTCTATAATCATGAAAAACCTTCGAGTTTTCTATCTTTGGACTCGCTAAAACAAACATCGACAGGCCCATACGGGATCGAACCCTTACTTCTTCCGGTTCGTTAAACAAAGGAAGAGGAACTTACCGAAGGTGAGTTATATCGAGCATGTGTTATCCTCCTCGAGCTCATTAAATCAAAAAGAGGTACTCATCTATCTGGATGGGGGAAAATTTGAAAGAAGCAAGCCAAGCAGTCTCTTGAAAACATTACCAAGTAATTCTTAGAGTCGCCCTTGAACATGACACTTTGTCATTTGCATGCATTATCATCCGCTGAACCTCTGCACTGAGACAATATTTTGAGTTTCTTTGACTCCTTTGGGTCACCTGATACAAGTCACAACATAGACTGCATCATCAAGTTTTGTTCCATGTCATGTTTCTGCTGTTGTGCCTCAGTGTTCAAGGGAAGTATCCGCCTCTAGAGTCAACCATTATAAATATCTTGTCTCAAAACCCGTGTCAGTCCATGTTCTTTTGATCTACCAATTACATCTCTATGTCTGTTTCATGTCGTTGATAGGGGATACATCAAGGCCCTCCCTCGAAAAGTCTATTCCTGTCGACTTCAACACATTATCCAGGAATCAGGCTTAGAAACCAGTTAGTACTTTGGGACCTGCATGCCTCAAAGGTAGGCCTCCTCACATTCGACAGTAGGTTTACATCATTGACCTATGATCGGATGATTCCACGGATGTTTGACTCCATCTCATCCATTCACATTCGTTGGAATGTTCTAGGGTACGTTGGGAATCATTGACATTAATGATGATCTTCCTCACACTTGTTAACGGTTTACACCATTGACCGGTAATCAAGTGGTTTCTTCCATGTTCGACATTAGGACATCTATTCGCATCATTAGATTCGTACCACATTGGTATTGGTAAGAAGACCCTAGGTTGAGTGATCCCTTTGATATATGCTTTGCCCAGGTTGCGAGGGAGTTCCTCTTGGACACATGATACATACAATGTTACATAGATCCACTTTATATTGGTCATGGCTATGTCTTGTCATCTCGTAGATCCACTGTGTATTCTTCGTGGCTACGATCAGTCCAGGTCATCAAAGTATAGATCCACATTGTATCCTCGGTGGCTATACCTTTTCATCAATACAATTATGGATCCGCAGTGTATTTTATGGCGTCCATATCTTGCAAGTCTTGATCACCCAAGAATAGGTATGCCTGCCTTGGGTTTTGAAACATGTCATAATATTTGTTGGATGTTTGTGTGCGGCTTCCGTCAGGTTCTCCGAGTCTATACCCTTGCTTGAAAAGTCTACAAAGAATTTCAGTTATCAGTTTTCATCTCCTAACTTCATACTTTGGGGGGCAATCTGTTACACATCCATATTACTCGATTTGATAAGTGTCGCATGTTCCTCTTAACTGTCGTAAGTGTCGCATGTTCCTCGCAAGTGTCGCAAGTGTCGCATGTTGTTCACAAGTGTCGCAAACATCAAACAAATCATACTGCCATGATGAATACACTAAGGAGACACTTAGAATACCTCATACACCTGAGTTGAAGGAAGAAAGATGGTTAACTGAAGTCAAAGATCTCTTGCCACCTGAAAGGAGCTCTTAACTAGGGTTTTGAAGGAGAGCGCTCCTCTACATCATCCTTAGGAGCGCTGGTGCTCCCTTATAAGGTCTTAGGGATAGTTATAGCACCAAAATACCCCTATGAAGGAACACTACCCATCTTTAGAGCACTGGTGCTCCCCTTGAGCTTCCTAGGGAGCGCTATAGCGCCCTGATGCCCCTTTTGAGGGAGCGTTGTCTAATCTGGGCAGTAGTTGGCTCGTTGAGGAGAATAAGGGGAGGATATTTCAAGTTTGGAAAGCAGTTGCATTCAAATTCCTGGTTCAATCAAAAGATCCCTGATCTAAGGAGGGAATTCCTCAACCTACCCTAAAGATACCTCAAGAGGTTAAGCCTCTCTTAACCTATATAAGCATGCTCTATGATGGTGAAAAGGAGGAAGAATTGCAAGCAAGAAACCTATGATCTCATAGGAAACAAATGGTGATCTGGAGGAGAGTAATCAATGATGTTGCTATCATCCGGGTCATGGATCTTTTGAGAAAGGGTTAGACAAAGGGGACTTGACGAAGCTGTCGCATTCGCATCTACAGTTATAAGCTACTTCTGTCATTGTTCTCATTAATATGACATGCTTGGCCTGTTTCTTTCTAGTTTGTGTTTAATTGTACATGAACTTATCATTGATAGATAGATCTATTTTCGAGCTAATATCAATAGAGTAGGAAGTGGTTGTACTGTTGTTTGTCTACAGGGCTCATCGAGGAGCGAAAGATCGGAGCTCAACTCAGAGCGTGCAGGGACAAACATCGGTAAAAAGGTACTTCTATTCTCCTTCCTCCTCATGCATTAGTTTGTATAGATCTGAAAGGAAGTCAGTGACCATGATAAACACTTTCTATCTTAGAGTTAAGAGTCTAGCACTTTGAGGCAATCTACCTGTTCGCAAGGAGATTTTCCTACAACATAGAGATTGTCCCCCAAAAAATGTCAAAGTGAGAGCTGTATACAACGTTCAACAAGATGAAACAGTGGAGGACATGGGCAGAAATGTACCCTGGATCTATGCAGCCCTGGAAAATAAGAAGGCATAATATCAATCACATATGATTGAAGTGGAAGGTATGATCAACAACCACACCATTTCTATTTTAATTGATTCAAAGGATAGTCATAGTTATATAGATCCTAAGATGGTGGAAAGTTTGCATTTGCCAAGAAACAAGCATGGAAAATCTTGGTTAGTGCAGCTGGCTACAGAAGCCAAAAGAAAAGTTACTGAAATGGTTAAGTCATGTCTCATGGACATGAATGGACTGAGCACAAGGAAAGATTTGAACATATTACCTTTAGGTTCCTATGATTGTCTAATTGGTATGGACTGGTTGGACCAACACCATGCCATTTTAGACGGACATAACAAGGCATTTAGTTGCCTGGATGAGGAAGGAAACCCAAGGAAAGTACAGGGAATCTCAAGGGCAGTGACTATCAGAGAAATATCGGCAATGTAGCTAAAAAAGTGCTACAGGAAGGGTTGTCAATTATTTGTAGCCCATATGGAGGAAACATCTAAGGACAAGGCGCCAAATCTGGAGGACCATGCAGTCCTAAAATATTTTGAAGATGTATTCAAGGAGGTACTAAGACTACCCCAAAAGAGAGATATTGATTTCTCTATAAACCTGATGCCTGGAGCAACTCCAGTGTAAAAAACGCCTTATAGAATGAGTACACCAGAGCTGAAGGAGTTGCAAATGCAGTTTGAAGAACTTCTGAAGAAAGGGTATATACGCCCAAGTGTGTCACCTTGGGGTGCCCCGATATTGTTCGTGAAGAAGAAAGATGACACATTCATATTGTGCATCGATTTCAGACAATTGAATAAAGTGACTATAAAGAATAAGAATCCTTTGCCAAGGATCGATGATCTCTTTGATCAATTGAAGGATGCCAAGATATTTTCAAAAATAGATCTCAGGTCAGGGTACCATCATGTAAGGATAAAGGATGAAGACATCAACAAGACTGCCTTCAAAACAAGGTATGTTCATTATGAATTCACAGTGGTGTCATTTGGGTTATCAAATGCACCCGCTGTTTTCATGTGCCTAATGAATGGTGTATTCAGAAAATATCTAGACAAGTTTGTCATAGTATTTTTGGATGATATCCTAGTGTATTCCAAGTCAGAGGAAGAGCATGAACATCATCTGAGGATGGTGTTGCAGGTGATAAGAGAGCACCAATTGTATGCCAAAATGAGCAAGTGCTCATTTTATCAAAAGAATATCCATTATTTTGGGACATATCATTTCAGAGAAAGGGATAGCAGTGGACCTTGAGAAGATAGGGGCCATTAGAGGATGGTCAACACCCAAGAATGTGACATAATTTAGATCCTTTATTGGTCTAGCTAGCTATTACAAGAGATTCATTGTAGGGTTTTTGAAAATTTCTCACCCAATCACTTCATTACAAAGAAAAGGGGTGAAATTTCAATGGACAAGAGAATGTGAAAAAAACTTCCAGGAATTGAAACAGTTGTTAACCAGTGCTCCAATCCTGAGGATTACAAATCTGAATGAATATTTTGTAGTGTGTACAAATGCATGCAAAGAAGGACTGAGGGGATTCCTTAGTCAGAATGGGTTCGTAGTATGTTATGAATCTAGAAAGCTGAAGGATCATGAAAATAACTATGCAACTCATGATTTGGAGTTGGCAGCCATAGTGCACGCCTTGAAGAAATGGGGGCACTACCTCATGGGAAGGAGTTTGAACTGAGGACTGACCATAACTGTATGAAGTATTTGTTTGATCAACCAACCTTGACTGCTAGGCAGAGTAGATAGTTGGAATTCCTTTGCCAGTATGACTTTGATATCAAGCACATCAAAGGAAAGGAGAACAAAGTGGTTGATGCACTCAGCAGGAGAGTGCATGAACTGCATGCTATAACCATCAACATGTATTAGACGGATCTTCAAGGAAGAATATCCGAGGTTGCAAATTCATATTTGCAGTACATGGAATTAGTAACAAAATTGCAGCAAGGTAAAATGCAACAAAAGGTTGAGGATTATGAATTGAGAATTGATGGAATCCTTCGGTACAAAAACATAATTTATGTACCTAATTCCCAGGAATTGAGAATTATGATCTTGAAAGAAATGCATAATGTGCCTTATGTTGGGCACCCTAGATATCAGAAAACAGTGATAGCAGTCAAGAGCCATTACTTTTGGCCAGACATGAAGAAGGAAATTGCAAAGTACATAGCTAAATGCTTAAAATTTCAAAGGGTAAAGGCTGAGCATAGACACCCAACTAGTTTGCTACAACCATTACCCATTCCTGAGTGGAAGTGGGAAGTGGTGACAATGGATTTCATCACAGGATTGCCTAGAACCGACCAGCAACATGATTCCATCATGGTGGTGGTGGATAATCTTACGAAAGTTGCACATTTTATTCCATTGAAAACTACTCACAAGGCAACTAATGTTGCAAATATCTATATGAAGGAAGTAACATGATTGCATGGCATTCCCAAGACAATTGTGTTTGAAAGAGACCCAAAATTCATCTCAAAGTTCTGGAAAGGGTTATTCAAAGGATTCAGAACAAATCTGAACTTCAACACAACTTATCATTCAGAGTCTGATGGGAAAACAAAGAGGGTGAACCAGGTGATAGAGGACATATTAAGGATGTATGTGATGGACAAACAATATAAATGGGAGGATTATCTACACTTTGTAGAATTTTCTTACAACAATGGGTGTCAAGCATCACTGAAGATGAGCCCATTTGAAGCACTTTATGGTAGAAAGTGCAACACCCCAGTAAGTTGGGATAATCGAGTTGATAGGGCAGTGGTTGGGCCAGAGTTGATCAAGGAAATGGAAGAGAAAATTTTGAAGATTAAACAGAATTTGAAGGCTGCCCAAGACAGGCAGAAAATTTACGCTGATAAGAACAAAAACCACAGGGAGTTTAAAGTGGGTGATCATGTTTTCTTGAAAGTAAAAGCCAACAAAAGTTCCATGAAGCTGGGAAACTGTTCGAAGTTGGCAGCCATATATTGTGGACCATTTGAAATCCTAGAAAGGATTGGACCATTTTCTTATATGCTTGCATTGCTTGCATCCATTACTGTTCATAATGTATTTCATGTTTCATTGCTCAAGAAGTATGTACCTGATCCTAATCATATGATTCATTGGAATGTGATTTAGGTGGAGCAAGAAGGTGCCTTACAAGTGCATCCGGTTTTCATATTGGACAAGAAGAGAAAGCAGCTTCATAATCGAGCCATAGGGCTTGTAAAGGTCCATTGGACCCGGTATGGTCCTGAGGATGCGACATGGGAGCATGAGGATGATATGTGGGAAGAGTACCCACATCTTTTTGAAGATTTTGAAAATATTGCTGATATTATGTAAATGAGTTGCACCGAGGACAGTGCAAAAATAAGGGGAGGGGATTGTAATATCCCAGGCCGAGCCCCTATGAAATGTACTGATGTTTGTAGGCTGGTGAGTCAAGTATTGATAAGCTAGTTGGATTATGTGTTATAGGCCAAAGATCTTAGATGCTAAGGCCAATAAGCCTGATTTTTGTATATGTAATTATGCAGATCATTAATAAAAATTATACATCGCTGCGTGTAAACCGACCATGAAGAAAGAGTGACGGGGGACGAAGCTTCACCAGGTAGGGAAAGAGATGGGACTGAGAGGCTAGGTAAGAGGGGATAATCTAGAGGGATTAACCCAAGGGAATATTATAATATATTCCTGAAAAATGAAAATATTAAAGTGGGGAAAAATAAACCCAGTTATCCTAAGTTCTTGGGAAAGGGAATGAATGCTAAATGGAGTGCATGCAGCTCCACGAAGACAGGTGTTGACTTGGGCGCATGCAGTTAAAGCTAGATAGTCAACTTGTTGGGGGGGTTCACTCCCCATTCTCCCATCCTTCGCCTAACTCGTTTGGCCTCCATCATCGACCCCGACATCTTTCACACACCTCTGAAACTAGTAACTAGGGAAGCCGACCTGTGTTTTTCTGTGAAGCCCAACATATCTGTACTTGCCAAAACCGTGTTGTGGCTTATTTAATTGTGGTTGTTTCCATCCCCTGAGATATTTTGAACCTTTGCTATTGTCCTCACTTGTAGGAATTGAGTTGAAGCTGGTTGAAGAGATAGGTTGTCAGGCCTGTGAGCAACTCTCTCCAGGTGAGAGAGTTTGCTGAGAAGTGATTTTCTCCTAGAGAGAGTCCAACAATAGCTACAGAGCTCTCGAAATTCCTGATCCGACCTGTTGTCGAGACCCTAAAAGGGGAAGTGGAGCAATCGATGGACTGTGGAACAATGAAGGTGCATATTCCCGGGGTGGAACATGCATGTGGGGGATGAGAGTCTGTGAGTAGTGGGTGTAAGAAGGCTCTTGGAGAGAATCCTTCTAGTTGCACTGTACAGTCTCATGTAACCTCAACCTATTCTAGGATTCCCTTGCCCTGGGTGGAGCTTAGTCCCAACTCGGGCGTGACCCACTGCTGAGCGTGATGAACATCGTGGTTTAAGGCTAGGAGGTTCGTGGAAGGTCTGCATGCAGTTGGTGGATCTCCAATAAAAGATAAGTATCATCTCTATGGTTAATTATGTATGTTGTGCATGTTTATGATTCTTGTAATGCTATCATGTGTTTCTGTTGCATGTATGAATTACTGTTAATTTCACAAGAGCCTATATGGTAGCAGTAATTATGTGTTATTGTTTTAAATTCATTAGAAATGCATGTTATATATATGTATATGTATGTTCCGGGGATGCCACAAAATGGTACTCGAATAGAAGGACAAAATTACAGTGAAATTCCGCATTGGCGTTCCCTAGGGTAACAGGTTGAGGGGCTGGGGACGTTACACATAGGTTCACATTGTATTTGTTCATGTACTTTTTCATGGCCATGGTCCTGCATATCATTTCATGGATCCACAATATATTATGTTGGCATCCATGCTTTCTCATACATCCAAGCATAGGTATGCCTATCTTGGGGGTGATATATATATATATATATATATATATATATATATATATATATATGATTGATTGTTGTTTATTTGTAGATATTTTGTGGTTACTTGATCTATGAACTCCTTCCTTAAGCCACTTGTTGTCATATATTTTAGTAATGTATATCATCCATTAACTCCTCTTCTAACTTCACAAATTAAGTAGGTGAGTGCCAATTATCTACTTAACCATGCCAATTTTCTATTTTATCATGACTTTTTTTATTTATTTATTTTATTTTATTTTTTTTCATTTACATTTTTTTCTTTTATTTGAAACATACTATAATAATAAAAATAAATAACAATAACTAATAGAAATGACACATCTAATACAGTATATTTGGAAAAAACACATATAATGATATAACATATTTATCTATTTATTTAAATATGATTCTATCTATCTTAATTAGAAATCTATCACATTTTTATAAAATAATTTTTTAAAAATTAAAATATTTAAAATAACTAATCTGATTTATTTTCCGTGGATCCAAAATGGAACTAAGTTGTGATAACCGTGTAGCAAAGTGAATTGTGAAAAGACATGCGAATATGATGGACAAAGCCAAACAGTTCGTAGCGGAAAATATGGCCCGAATAGAAAAAATGAGCGCAGATGTGACACACGACTTTATGAAAATCGTTAGCAGTCACTCTCCATGGTGATGTTGACAGTCCTTACAATCTACTCCCATCCACCGACAGAGTGATGTTGACAGTCCTTACAATCTACTCCCAACCACCGACATGTAGGTCGTGCGTTTCTTGATTTTAATATTCAGAGATGCTTAAAGTTCACTGTACGGTTATAAGTTGTTAAGATGGTACAATTTGGTTGAGAGGTTTTTAGGACTTTGAATCTATTTATGTATTTAAAATTGCAATTTTAACATTAAAATCTAAATCATATAATGTTTAGATTTTTTTATTCAATTTTATGAGGTGGATATATGTGGGATAAAATGCATTCATATTTTCTGGTTTATCTGGTTAAATTTGACCCTAAATTTTATAGGATTTATTCGTAAATTAATACAAAGTTATTGATATAATCAGTGAATTGTAAATTTTTGTAAACTAAATCTTGTATCAAGGTAGTGGATTGTAAATGTGTAGTCTAAATGTTTTATGTTTTTTTTACCATTTTTAATAATTATAGTGAATTCCTATATAAATATTGGTGAAATCACATTTTTTTATTGCTTAAAATGTAAATTTAAATACACAAGTGAATTTAACCTCATCAAAAAAACTTGGTATACTTCCATTATGCAAATTTAACTATTAAAATATATAATTTAGACAATTTCTGAATTTCTGATAAAGTTTTAAGCAAAAATAATAAAAAAAATATACCAAAAATAATTAAACAACACATAACATTTAGAGTAAATGGATTATAAATGGTTAAACATATATAAACTAAATTTTGCTTATACAAGTATTTTTTTCTTCGTAGGAAGAAATGTTGATAGATAAGACATTTGACTTGTTCTTATGGGGTGTACACAAGTGCATCTAAGGAGTGGATTGATTGTGAATTTACTAAGATCCATGGCAGTGGATTGTGTACCCACTCTAAGATCCAAGGTAGTGGATTGTGTACCCACTATGAGTGGGTCCAGTGTTTATTTAATAGAAGTAGTTGAAATATAAAATAAAATATTGAAAAAATTAAGTTAAAATTATATATATTATTATTTTGTTATTTTATATTATTTTTATTAATTATGATATTGGTTAAGTAGATAATATTTTGTGTAATATTTTTTTATATAATTTAAATAAATTTAATAATTAAAAGTATGCATTTTTTTAAGATCACATATTCAAATAATTTTATTAAATAATTAAAAGTATAAATTTAATTTGAATTATATATATATATATATATATATATATATATATATATATATATATATATATATATATATATATATATATAAATAAAATGCATCAATTTTTTTTAACTTAAGTTGTTTTTGCATATCGACTATATCTCATCGTTATCCAAGATAATAGATTTTTTTTTTCACATATTAATATATATCATTATTTTCTAAACAAGTGGTGTGGCTATGTCTTTATTTACAATGAATTTGTGCATTGTTTTAAACTAATTTGTAAAGTAAGACTTAAATAAAATGGAGAGTTAGTATGTAAAGTAAACTTTTAATAAAAGTAGAATTAGTTTGTAAAATAAAACTTT
>JZKD02S1750863.1:433247-464032 GCA_000966675.3 Picea glauca
AACCTTTAAACAACTTTCACTTAATAGTTCTAAGCTCTAGTCTCATTTTAAACAATTATGTGTCTTTAATATCTAATGGCCTTTACACACACTAAAATTGGTCAACAAAAGCATAATCATGTAGTTATGTCTCATTTCCATCCCAACAACATGTGTAATCTCAAACATTACGGTCTCACAACTCTGGAAGTTGGGAGTACACAATGACTTGCCACACCATATTCTTCAGCCTATTTACCCAAAACTCGAGAGTACTTAAGGTTCCAAATTAATAGAGTTCTATCTAGATAGATGCATGTATTCTTCTTCCTTTTTAAAGGTAAAGAGATATACATTTGTTTATTGATGCTAATATTCAATTATTGATCATGGTAGGGGATTCAAAGCTTATTATAGGAAAAATGCTTACTAAGAATATTGTTATTGATCATACTTTGGATTCAATGTTAGATCAAGAAAAAAAAAAGAGGTGCTTGCATTTAATAGCATTAGTTTCTTTCACATATTTCGAGAGAATAATGAAGTGGTATTAATTTTGCTAATACAACCACCCTTTTAAAATAGGGGTTATTATCATCAATGGGAATGAGATCAATCTACCCATTCCATAGCACATCAACATGAGGTTTAAGCCACATAACAAAGATTTAAGGTGTCACATGGCTCAATGTTAGGTCACTAGAGCATATCACAAAGGAAGTTATGAGAAGAGACGGAGGTATACATGTCACATGATCACAACTATGCATTTGTATAATTATGAACTTTGGAGCAATGTATTCTTTGATTGTGGTGGGATTAAGTCTCTGGAAATGCAAAGCAAGAATCTATGGTTAACAAGATCCCTAGCAGGATATGTCTTTTTGTTGGGGGTATCCCTTCTTAGTTTAATGCTTCAGAATTATGGTGATCCCACTCCTCTGGTAACGAGGGCAGGGGAGCTCTCAATTGTTGAGTTTGGATCTTTGTTGGGAAGTTCTGTTAGTATAATTCCTATATTCAATTTTCATCTTTTCATGCTCTTGCACATCAAAGTTGTGTATTTGTTAATAATTCTTAGTTATGGGAAGTCACAGGATCATATTTGGTTTCCTCATATTAGGGGGGTATTTGTTTCATTGTGCTTCATAGTGGATTTTCATACTTTTATTCCGAGAGGAGGTTTGTTCTATGGGTATTCAGTAAATGCTTCCAAATACCATTGGTTTGGTGATTCTAAATCTTGTTTTCTCTCTTTGGCATTTCTCTCTCTGTTGGGCTTGGGCGTGCCATGTTTTGTGGTGTTTTTGTAGGTGAAATGGTACTCTCTTTGTTACTCTCACACAATCGATTATCGAGAACTGAATGATATTATGAGGGTTATAAGGAATCACGAAGAAGCCATTCATGCCAATAGGACATCAATTTTCACAGCAACTACAAAGATTTGTGAGAATGAGCATAAGTAGTCACTCAAGTTGCAACAATTATGATCACACTTGTACATAAGAAGCATCAAATGGGAGTCCTAGAAGTAGAATGTAAAATGATCTGGATGATGGTGATTAACATGAGAAAGGGAGATCATTAATGGGCATCAAACAAGGTCCGATCTATGAACTCAAATTATGACAAGTTGAATGAGGAAGAAACAATGTACCAACTTGATGATGTAATGAAAATTGAACAACCGGCTCAAATATGGAAATGCACCACTAGAAGAAGGGGTGAGTATACATGAGTTCTATTAGTCTTTTGTGTTTTGTAGGGTTATTAGATTTCTAGTTTATTTTGTAGAATATATGCCTGGGTAAATTTGCCTATGAACATTATTAGGTTAGGCTTGAGACTCATAGATTAAATATTGTTATTATTGGACCTCTTTGAAATACTTTTGATTATACTCTCTCTATAACTTTGATGTAAACTTTTTCTATTAATATAAATCTCGTAATTACTATTAAGAAAAAAAGATGAATGTTTTTCTCTCATCTAAATTCAATTCCCACAAATAACATATTAAACTCTTAATAAATATGTTATTAAAAATCTGTTTTTATGAAATTAGATTACATTTTATTTTTATTTTTCCAACAAAATATTTCAAAAAATATCCATATCATTGATTCGTATTCTTATTTTTAACAAAAACACTCAAATAATCTTTAAATTTCACTATAACTATAAGTCTTTAACAAAAACACTCAAATAATCTATAAATAACATCTAAAATGTTCAATGCTCTATCGTTGAGGATGGGTAGAGGCTCTCTCAGTTTTTTTTTTTACATAATCTACAGATAATTCCAGACTTCGCCAGTCTGTCTGCAACCCAAAAATTTTAATAACTTGGAAAATCTTAACGTTTTCTGAAATATAACATTAAAACATTATATTAATATGATTTGTTGGCATCGAAAATGTATGATAGCTTGGAAATTCTCAGTGTTGTCCCTCACACTATCCTCGCTTTTTCCCTTTCCATTGAATCCCTTTAGGGGGCGTAGATTTTCCACTTAAATATGCAAATCGAATGGTGGTGGTCCGTTTTTCGGCATGGTTGCACTGTAACAACGTCCTCCAAACACAACTGCTTGACCACTGTTGAGACTCCCATTCTTGAGAGTCGCTGGGGACAAACCCCGTCAGGTAGTTGCAGGACTGGAGATTATTAACCACAGCCCGAGTCTCCATAGCTACGTTGTGCAATAAAACTTTCATTTTCATAGCCAATAGAAATGTAGATAAATAAAAATATTTGTTTTAAATAATTGTGAAAAACAAAGTTATACCAAAAGCTAACAGAAATGAAAATAAACAAAACATATTTGTTTTAAATAATTGTGAAAAACGAAGTTATACCAAAAAAATTTGGATAAAATGGAAGTCAAAGAGCGACTCATTATTATAGTCCTTGTCCTCTAAAATTGAAAAATATTAAATTGTTCCATATGTACGCTAAGACGAGTCTTAGTTAGCAAGCCTCCAATGCTACAGGAGCACTACCCTCATCTTGGAAAGGAGAGTGCACAAAGCATACACTATGTGGAGAGATACCATATGACCCACACAATAGTAGTGATGGTAAGGGGTGACCTCTTTCCCTGCTAAAATAATAGACCAAATGCATACTTCCCAATCATTTTGAGGTGCTAACTTCATGCAAATTACAAGTATTAATAGTATAGATCCATCTTAACTTCGGTTTTACAAAGGGTGGAGAGGGATAAAATCTCTCGAAGTACAACAAATTGTTTAGTTGGTTTAATTAGGTTAAATCCCACATATACAATTTTCATTTTATTATTATTATTATTTAAGAGTAACATGTGTCAGCTCCGAGTTGAATTTAAGCACGTAATCACACATGACATCGATCTAATACTGGGCTAGACTGTGCCTCTCGGCTCAATAATTACATTGTTCTTGCTAGAGTTGTTCAAACTATCTATTTTTCTTGAAGAAACATAACTTGTATATGGTATAAGAGTAGCATTGTACTCCTCTTGAGTAGCTTCTAATTTTGCATCTCATTCATTGCAAATAAACTCCAACATATAAATCTGCTTTTAGATTTCTACTATCATTTTGGGGTAGACTAAATACCCTAGAAATTGTTTGAGTTGGAAATCTTTCCATGCAAGAGATGGTTCTTCAAGAAAGAGATGGATCTTGAATTGATTTAGTGAATTACTTCAACAATATCCAAACTTGGATATCCTTTCAATCTTTAATAACGACCTTCTCCATCTACTAAGCTTGAAGTGCATTTTGACCTAACATTGTATTTTTTCCCCGAAAAGGATTGAATAATGTGTGTGCATGAGTGATGTTGATAACCCTTACAATCATGTGAAATTTACACAGTAGTATAAACGTTTTATCTTTTGGTTGTTTTCTGGTAACTTTTTCCATTTGATTTTACTCAAAATCGGGTGATGAATGGTTGGATTTGCAGATTTGAGTGGCTAAGTTTGTATAATCAGAGTGCCCTAGGGGTTTTTTAGCACAATGAATCCATTTATGCATTCATAAATACAATTTAAACAATAGAAAATAGAGATTTTGTCCAAATTTACATCGTCGGATTCCGACCAGAAAACCCAAAAGGTAGAACGTTTAGCCAACGAAGAAATTTGTTGGGCAGCGAAAGCAAAACAAAGCATAAAAAACGAGAACAAAAAAGCAAACACAACACAACAACAATCACACAATTGACAGAGTGATTTATGTGGAAACCCAATGAGGGAAAAAAACACGGGCAATGATAATCGATATTCTTTTATTCAAGGGAGAATTACAATAGCCAACCCAAGCATACAACCATCCTCTCCTCTCATACACACAACACCTCAGTATTGCATCTTGCTCTCACACACTCTCTACACATTGCACACACACCTCTATGGTCGTGCTCGTATATATAACATCTATCACTCAGTTACACAGACTGATCATGAATAGATCACATAGTTACACGAACAATTCATAAATAGATTGCATGCATGAGCATTAACATAGTTGCATGCATGTGCATGTGACCACATGAGGAAATTCATTGGCATGTTTCCAACAATCTCCACATTGACAAAAATTTACTTGATATATCATGCCCTTAATTAATTCACCACCTTTTCTGCAAGCCAAGAGAAGCCAAACACCATCACAACTCCGCAACTTCTCTGGCAATACCGTTATGTGAACATGCATGCACGATTCACTCCAACATGGACCATTTTGTCTCCATCAATAACCTATGTAATAAACTGATGCACTTGTCCAAATCTCATGAATCATAACCACAGACCAAATCATTGCAACCACTGTAGGTGATACTTGTGCTTTTGTGTTTGAAGCACCCATTTCCATGCTCTTCACCTGGTTTTGCCATGTGTCTACTGACACCACCAACTGCATGTGAAATGTTGACCATTTCTCCATCGCAATCATCAAACTTCCTACTAATATATAATACTCGAGACATACAACCATTTTCTTCTTGATCAATCATGACATAAATATAAAGAGAACTTACAATGGAAAGCCAAAGGGATTTTACTAGTTTCGCATTATTCATACTGAATTTCCTAAGTATCTTCACCACATACTTCTGTTGTGATAACCACGCTTACCATATTTCCTGTCTCTGTGTATTTCCACGCCTAAGATTTATTTTGTTGCTCCCAAATCCTTCATAACAAATGTCCTAACCAACTGAGCCAACCTGTTGACCTCAACCATGCTTGTGCTTGCAACAAGCAACATATAACACCAAGATAATGAATATACCATAAACACAATGGTTATACTCACTTCCTGTAAAATTTGGCTCACCATGAAGGAATCAAATATCTTGTACCATTTGCCTAGCATGCTTTAGGCCATACAATGATTTTTTAGTTTGCAAACAAATCTTTTGTTGTGATTCTGAAATAATCGTTCTGGTTGTTCGATATACATCCCCTTATCCAAAAAAATCCATGTAAAATAGTTTTAACATCTAACTGTACTATCACAACCAATGCTAACACAACATGAATAGAAACAAGCTTTTAACAATCAGTGATAAACTTTCATGGAAATCAATACCTTCCAAATGCCTTTCTGCTACTAGTCATGCTTTGAACTTTTCATCTTTTACTATGTTTGATTTTATAAAAGGAGATACATCAAACAATGCATCTCTGTCCATGTTGATTCTGTGGGTAGTAGGATCCCACAGTCTGCACCCCTTTACGTCATCACCATATCAAATATCTACCTGTTTGATCTGAGTCCTTCTTAGACCGATGATAAAAAACATAAGCATCACAACCGAATAATTTTACATTTGAGTATTACCAGATGACATGTTCATACCTCTTCCCGAATCTTCCTGTCTTTTGCAACCGATGGTGACCGAGTTACCAGATAGCACAACCGCTTGTTTCCACAACTATTGTTGCAACTTGGCATTACTAAACATGCCTATTTGATCCCAACTTCCTTGCAATACTTTCCAAGTTCCATGGATATGAATCTACCTTCATCATATATTCTCAAACACTTGATTGACCTGCCAACACATCAACCTTTCTACAAACCCACCTTTATAACCTGGACACACTGCTCCACCTCGAACTTTTCATTCGAACAACTTTGACCAAATCTGGCCAAGACGACTAAGTAAGTCTTCACCGCTTACCTCCATGCCCATTTACAATGGAGCTCACCAAGCCTTTTATAGGCTTCATTACATGCAATCGATGGACACAATACCACGAGATACCCAAACCACATGGACTCGAAAAACCACCTGCTTTGACCTAAAAAAATATTTAACTCATTAACTCTTTCACCGAGTCAAGGTTAACCCAACATACATGCCCCCCCACATATTTAATCTACCTAAATCTATGTGTAGACTTTTGATGGGTGACTTAATAAACCAGGGGTATGCATGGCTATCTAGGTCTTATAGACATATGCCCATTTACATGCAATCAATAATTTCTACAACTCCAAAGTAAATACAATTTTTTTTTCTTCACGGTGACTCAACCATCACCGTCCTGCACCTTCTATGCGAACACAGGTGGAGAGAAACAATAGACATACAAAACTTCATCAACCATACCTGTAGCTGAATTTGCTTCTTTTGTGGAGTCCTCTTTGGATGCTTGTTGTCTCTTCCAACAATCCTTCTTGAGATGCCCAGATTTGCCAAAAAACCTACATTTTGCATTACCCTTACTGTCTTTTGACTTAGACCTGGATGTACCTTTCTGATCTTTCCCTCCTTCTATAGATCGACCTCTGACCACCATTGCTTCTATCGTTGAGGTTTCTTTACTGGATCTTTTCTTCATCTCCCTAAACAACAAAGTTCCCACAACAATGTCATAATCAATAGAATTTGTTGTGTTAAACGACACAATTGTGACAAGATGATCCCAAGAATCAGGGAAAAAACACAATAGTGTAATTTCCTTGTCCTCATTTTCAAACCTTACTTCCATACTAGTTAATTGACAAATCAAAGTATTGAAAACATTCAAGATATCAACAATTTCCGTACCTTCTTTCATCTACAAGCTGTACAACTTCCTCTTTAAGAAGATTTTGTTTAACAAGTTCTTTGTCATATACAAACTCTCTAGTTTGGTCCACAAACTTGGTGTTGTCGCCTCTTCAATGATGTTAAACAACACCTCATCTGCTAGACACAAACGAATAGTATTGAGAGCTCTTGCATCCAGATCCTCCTAGTCCTCATCTGTAATGCTTGTTGGTTTCTTTGACTTTCCAGCCAAGGCTTTTTGCAATCCTTGTTGCACAAACAGATCTCACATCTTGAGTTTCCATAGCGCAAAGCTATTCTTACCATTGAACTTTTCCACCTCAAAATTGGAACTCTGCACTTTTGCCATTAACAAAAAAAACTGTCCAAACCAAACTTATAATACTACTATTTTTATAATGAAAAAGCAATGATAAAATATAGTTGAAAAAAGTTTAATCTATATATATATATATATAAACTTTTTTTTAATTCCACTTATACATCCACCCCTTCATATTAAAAAAATTAATACCTACTTATATAATGTTTACCCAGACGAATCTTCATTCATAATTATATAATGTTTACCCAGGCAAATCTTCATTCATAACAAGGCTGCGTGGCAGCGCAGTCCCTGCCAAGGAGTTTAGGAAGCAAATTGTGGAAAATGGGGTCGAATTGTAAATGAAACGAAGTGTTTGGTGCAAAATGTATATCAGGGAAATGTTGTGCAAAATGTATATCATGGAAGATAGTGCAAAAGTAAATGACAGTCGACAGGCACAACAACATCTAATTTTTGAAAGCATATAGAAAACCTAATTTTTTTGAAAGTATATAACAAAGTAAAAAATTTGTTGACAGTGCAAGATTAAATTTGGAAATTTAAATGCATTTTCCATATGGATTGGTGAAAGATAAAAATATATGATGACATAAAATTAATAGGAGATAAGCAATATAAAAATTTAAATGCATTTGTGAACATGGGGTATATGTAAATGACGCTTGCATTGTTGAACGCCATTTATTTTGAAATATATAAAAAAAGAAAAGTGTGTAACATATAAAAGAGTAGATGCATTTGCCATACAAACTGCTAAAGGATAAGAATAAAAGTCTAACATATTAAAAAACAAATGCATTTTTTATACAGAATGTGGAAAGATAAGAATAGAGTCTGTAACATATAAAAATTTAAATGCATTTTTTATTTCAAGTATGTCAAAAAATGAAAGTTTGTTACATACTACTGCAAATTTTGAAATATACCAAAAAATTAAAGTCTGTTACATATAAAACGGAATTTCAATGCGTTTGTCATGTAGACTGGGATTGGGGCTCCCGTGGACCATTATAGAAATATGTACAAGAAATAGGATTGTGGAAAGAAGATAGAGTGCAATAGCTGCAAAAGAAAATAAATGGAAAGGTATACGTGTTTGCCTATACATCTATATTTAAGAAAGTGGAATAATCGGAATGAGAAACAAAGAAATATGCGATGACTACACTTACAGTGAGGGTACATATGAGTGCTTTGGCTATTTGCTTGTGGCTGTCCTTTCATTGATGTCGGCGACAACTGCAGTTTCAAGGATGTTCTCCACGACTATTGGAATGCTGGGAACTGTTTGTTGTCTTTCGTTGGCGGCCTGTTTCAATTGCCTTTCGACCCATTCTTCAATGTAGCTTCTCATTGGGGCGACGTTGATCTCATTCTGGATTTTGATGTTGAAAACTTCATTTTCTAATCCCTGGAAGTCGATAGAAAGATTAGAGAGAGTCTGATGAATTTCTTCATTTTGTACTGCATATTTGACTAGCCAGTCATGGACGTGAGCTTGATCAAATTGAAGGATGCTGTAAAACTTTTCCAGAGACAAGGTATTCAACATAACAACCTGTTTATCGAACTCTTTCCTGGTTAAGGGAAAGGAGTTTGTGATGAAGAGGGGGTCTTGGAATTCGTTGGTTTTTCCTTCTAAGTCTATATTTGACAGCTTTGTGAATAATTTATCTTTCTTCGCTATGGCTTGTTCACATGACTAAAAAATGAGACGCGGGTTATTTACTTTTTGTTTCCAACATGCATTCAATTGGTTGATCTGGTTTTTGGATGGAAGATCTTCTTCTCTTCTTTTTGTTTCTGTCATATTGTTGACAATATTGCCAAAAGGGATGACCGTTTTTAAAAATAAATTTTCTTCATCTTTTAATTCGTCTTGCAAAAGCTTGAGCAAGCTATGTGCTCTGGTTCCAAGGGAAGCGATGGTTTGTGATCTTTTCCATGCCTAGGTAACCAGTTCCATTCTTTTTTTGATATTGTTCTCCACATATCCTTTACAGGATGCGAGCAGGGTGGAGGATGCTTTTACATTGGGTGCAGGGGTGCCAGGCATGGCTATTGCCAAAGGATCGACAAGCAATGGAATAGGAATGAAAGCGTCTTCCAATTCCTTGACTCGGTCCTTCATTTTGGCATTCTGGGTCTCGATGCATCCAATGGAATCATGAAGTGATTCTCCAGTCGCGGTGTGAAGTTGACAGATTTGGGACGACCGCATGTTGGCAACGTCAACCTCTGAACAAGATTTACCTTTGATATTTTTAACATTTTTTTTTCTCAAATATCAATCTTTTGTTCCGGCTATAAAAAAAACGCTCTGGGACACACAGGATTCATCTTTGTCAAAATTTTGGGTAACGAATATGTCCATTGGATGGCTATGGTGGATGTCATCTTGGGGATGATCAAGGAAGGTGAACATGGCATCCATATCAGTGTCAACTTCTATGTTCTGACTCTGAATTTCAGGCTCTTCTGCCTGACCCACATTGTTTTTCTCTTCTTCTCTACTGGAATATTGTGAGAACTATCAATTATAGAGTGAGGAGGGTTGTTATCTCCTCCTCCGTTTGAAGAAATATGGGTTTCTTTGTTGCTGTGATGGGTCGTTGGAGTGATGCTCCAGTGTCACACACCCACTACAACAACTTAGATTTTTCATCTTTTTCTTCGAGGAACAAAATCCTCAAGACTTCTATGGGGTCTAGTGTAGATCCTCTCTTTCCTTATCCTCCTCCAAATGACCACAAGCTAGCCTTAGTGCAAGCGCCTTTCACATCTCGCAAGTTGGGAATCAAGACTCTCGACTCCCCTTTCTCTAAACACCGATACCCGAGATGCTATATAGGTATGGCTCCCTCCTCACTAGTGCCTGCTACATGTAACTGTAGGCTAGGCCAAACACTAGCACCACTCGCAACCTCGCCAGTTGAGGTGTTGAGCTCTCATGCTCCTCCTTTGAGAATCCCTGAGACGCGAGAGGTTAATGTTGTGTGGACTCTACCAAAGCGATGTGCACATGCCACCTGTCAACCCTGCTATACTCTGCTCATGAGCTGTGTCACCGCCGCCTGTCGCACAAGACCTTGGCTCTCGGCGTTTCGCGGCCTTAGCGATCAAGGTGAAACTTCTTCATCCTACGAAACCCCGAGCCATGATAAGTCAACAATGGGTTGACTCTTTCCCAATGTGACACGTGTCCACCACCGGTTACCCACTTCCTAGGCTAAATACTAGCGCTACTCGCATCTCATGACTTTGTGAGTTGGAGTGTTGAGACCTCATGCTCCTCCTTCACGAGTTCCCGAGATACGATAAGTCAACAATGGGTTGACTCCTTCCCAGGCGACATGTGTCCATCACCTGTCACCCGTTCCCACCTTTATCTGGGTGCTTGTTGTTACGCCACCTATCAACCACGCGATCCCCACTTACGAATAGGTCACGTGTTTGCACGAGCCCTCGGCGCTCGACACTTCACGACTTTTACAATCGAAAAGAAACTCCCTCAAGTTCCGAACCCCTAATAGGCGATAACCATGAAAGTTCTGATTCAACAGTTCTCCCGTGCCTTGGATCCAATGGTCACGATCACGTTGCGATCTCATGAATCGTGAGTTCATGCAGCCCTACCCTTGACCACTCCAAGTTGTGAGTCAGCGAAATGTTACTCTCTTGCCTATACAAAGGCTAAGATCAACGGTCAATAGGGCTCCGCCAGATCCTTGGATATACGGTCCGAGATCCCATCGCTGCATGCGAAGGCTGAAAGGGTCGAGGTGTTAACGCTTGCGCTCCTTCTCTAGATCCATCGGTCTTGAAAGATCTGGGGTATTCTCGAAAGGATTCCGACCGTTCGTCTACCAAATGATAGGGTATTCTCTCTTTCTATAATTGGGCTCGCTATCCCTTCTGAGCTTGAATCATGAAATTCAACTTCTACTTCCCGGAACATTACGAGAGTTAAGCAAAGAAGACAATTCTCAGTGGAGCGAATTCATGCCCCAACCTTAATCCTTTGTACAGAAATCGATTATGGCATGTAAGAATACACAAGCATCCCTTATTTCCATTCTAACACACTAGGCAATCATTCTACACAGAAATTATTATGGGCATATAAACATAAGCATGTATTCACGATATTCAGTTCGAAATACAAGGTATAAAACACTTATCAGATCTACTAGGTGTGATGCAACTGCTGAGAGGGGTGCTCGTTTCCACCCAACCATAGGCTCAGTGACTCCAAACGAATTTACCACTAGCCACTCCCGAGCTAGACCACGATGCTTTGAGGTTCAATCTCCTACTTCCAGCTCAATTGAAATCAAGGACGAAGGTTACTCTCCTTCTTCTGATGCAGGAAAATAATCCAGAACGAAGCTTACTCTCCTTCTCTTGGTATTCAGAACTCCCTACGTTTCCAGGGTTTCTCCAATCTCTTTGGCGATCCCTGTCGCGCGCATTGCTCTCTCTTATCACATTTCCTCTCTTGCCAATATCTGTATGCAAGGTTGTGTGTGGCACGAATTCCGTTGTTTGTGGTCAGGTCTAAGGGCTGTTACAGATGGGTGGTTCACCCCCATCTCCTCATTAACTCTTGAGGAGCCTCCCCACCTACCAATCTGACGGGAAATCCATTCTAGGACCAGAGAGCTACTTTGGTTTGTGAGCAAGTATAAACCAGTACAGTACTGGCTCAGTGGAAGTTAATGCAACCATTCCAGGTCCCTTCCACCACCTCTCATTAGCCATCATGGTCTCTTTTAGCACATCCCCCTCCCAACAATCATGCAACACATATTCATAACATAATTTACATTCATCGACCTTTTATACAAAGGTCCGTCAAGTAAAACATTCACATCTTTGAGTTTTCCATAGTTCTTGGCCAATATAGTTATTTTTACAGACTGGGGGAAATAGGGTGTTACAATTCCCTCCCCCTTAAAGGAACATCGTCCTCGATGTTCTATATATCAATATGACGTGTATGTTTAGAAGTAAACAAAATTGGATATGCATGTTTCATGGCATATTCCATTTCCCACGTAGCCTCATCTGGGCCAAAATGTTTCCATTGCACCTTGACCTGTGCGATGGTTCGGTTCTTGAGTGGGGTCTCCTTTTTGTCCAGTATGCATTGAGGTTCTGGTAGGAATTCTCCCTCCGGTTCCACCTGGATCACAAACCAGTCAATTATATGATTAGAATCATGCACATATCTCTTCAATAATGAAACATGGAAAACATTATGTGCTTTTACTATGGGAGGAAGTGCTAGCCTATAGGCTACAGGTCCCACTCTATCTAGAAATTCAAAGGGTCCAAAATACCGAGGTTCCAACTTGGCACAAGCTCCCATCCTCAGGGAACTCTTCCTGGGCCTAACTCTGAGTTATACGTGGTCTCCCGTCTTGAATTCTCTCGGAGTTCTCTTTCGGTCGGCGTAACTTTTCTATCTGTTCTGAGCGACCTTTAGATTTTGTTTTATTTGAGTCACTTGTTGTTCCATTTATTTCAACATGTCGGGTCCAATAGTAACTCTGTTCATGGGATTACTCCAACTGACTGGAGTATTGCACGGTCTACCATAGAGGACTTTGAAAGGGCTCATCTTCAGGGATTCTTGGTAGCCATTGTTGTAGGCGAATTCCACCAGTGGCAGGAAATCTTCCCACTTCTTGGGTTGATGCATTACATGCATTCTTAGCATGTCTTCCAATATTTGGTTCACTCTTTCCATCTGTCCATCGGTTTGAGGATGATAGGCAATGCTAAACAGTAATTTGGTCTCTAGACCAGCCATCAAGGATTTCCAAAGGTTGGAAGTAAATTTCGTGTCTCTGTCAGACATGATCTCTTTAGACATACCATGTAGTTTGAATATCTCCTTCATGAATATGATGGCGATATCTATTTCCTTGCAATTCGATTTGATGGGGATAAAATGGGTAGACTTGCTCAATTTATCCACCACTACCATGATGGCGTCATTCTGTTTGGTTGATGTTGGTAATCTGGTGATGAAGTCCATGGAAATGGTTTCCCACTTCCATTCCAGGATTGGTAGAGGTTGTAATAATCCTGCTGGGTGTCGGTGTTCTGCTTTAACCTGTTGGAATTTTATGCATTTGGCTAAGTACTCAGCTATGTCTTTCTTCAACCCAGGCCAATAGAATTGTTTCCTGGTGGCTGTGATCATCTTCTGGTATCCGGGATGACCAATATATGGTATTTTATGTAGTTCATCCATTATGAACCTCTTCAAGTCATCACATTCTGGAATATACAATCTGTTTTTGTAAGTTAGCAGACCTCCATCTATCATCTGGTAGCCTTCATACTTTATTCCCGTGGGTTCTTTCTCTAGGTACGAGGTCACGGTCTGGAAGAATGTGTCTGTTTCTTGTGCATTTCTGACTCTTTCCTTGACATTCGTCTCATAGGTGCTCATCGCTGCCAAATGAATGGTTTTCATACTTATGCTAAGGGCATCGACCACCTTATTTTTCTTTCCTTTAACATTTTGATTTCAAAATCAAACTCACTAAGGAGGGCCATCCACCTAGATTGTCTGGCATTGAGCTTTGGTTGGTCAAATAGATATCGCAATCCACAGTGGTCTGTCATAAGTACAAATTTTCTTCCCATGAGGTAATGCCTCCACATTTTTAAGGCGTGCACTATGGTGGCCAGTTCTAGATCATGGGTCACATAGTTGACTTCGTGCTCATTCAATTTTCAAGATTCATAGAAAACTACACTTCCTCCTTGCATAAGGACTCCTCCGAGCCCTTCCTTGCAGGCATCTGTGCACACGAGGAAGTCAACTTCGGGATCGACGATCTTCAACACGGGTGCGTGGGTCAGTAAATGTTTTAGGGATTGAAATATTTCTTCACATTCTTGTGTCCACGTGAATTTAGCTCCCTTCTTCTGGAGGGAAGTGATTGGACAACCAATCTTGGAGAATCCTTTTATAAATCTCCTATAGTATCTTGCTAAGCCCATAAAGGATCTGATATCTAAAACATCCTTTGGCGTAGGCCACTCCATGATAGACTTGGTCTTATCAGGGTCTACTGCTACTCCTTCTTCAAATATGACATGGCCCAAGTAATGTATTTTCTTCTGGAAAAAGTCACACTTGCTAAATTTGGCATAGAGTTGATGTTCTCTTAACACTTGAAGCACAAGTCTATGTTGTTCCTCGTGTTCTTCTCTATTCTTGGAGTAAATTAATATATCGTCAATAAAAACCAATACAAATTTGTATAGGAATTTGCTGAGCACATTGTTCATCAAGCACATAAAAGTGGCAGGGGCATTGGTTAATCCGAATGGTACTACCACAAACTCATAGTGACCATATCTCGTCCTGAAGGCAATTTTGTGGATGTCTTCACCTTTGATTCGAACTTGATGGTATCCAGATCTCAAGTCAATCTTTGAGAAGATAGAAGCACCTCCCAATTGATCGAACATGTCATCGATCCTAGGTAAGGGGTACTTGTTCTTCATGGTTACCTTGTTTAGTTGTCTATAATCTATGCATAGGCGGAGGGTACCATCTTTCTTCTTTACAAACAAAACTGGTGCTCCCCATGGAGACACGCTGGGATGGATATAGCCTTTGTCCATCATTTATTTTAGTTGTAATTTAAGCTCAACTAGCTCGGGTGTGCTCATCATGTAGGGTGTCCTAGACACTGGCACCGATCCCGGTGCAAGTTCTATTGAGAAGTCAATGTCCCTTCTCGGAGGGTACCTCTTCCAAAAATACATCTCTATATTCTCTTAGTGTGGGGTGGTCTTCGAGGCTTGGTTTGTCATCTTCAACTGATTCCAACACCTGTATCACATAATGTAGACATCCCTTTCTGCAATACTTTCTCATTTGAAGGGTTGATATTCGTCTCACCGAGACAGGTTTTTGGATCCCTCGAAGGGTTATCCTTCTTCCTTCTTCACCTACAGATTCTAAAGTTTTATGGTAAGAGTCCAGTCTGGATTTATATGTGGCTAGCTAGTCCATTCCAATCAACAGGTCATATGATCCTAGGGGTAGTATGTTAAGGGTTGCTTGGGTGGGGAATTCACTCATAGTGAATTGGCATGCTGGTATGACCTCCGCTACCTTTCTTTTGGTGCCAGTGTCTAATTGTACCAACCATGGCTTGGCATGTTTATGTGGTTGTAATTTACACTAATCAACAACCTTAGGAGCTATATAACTCAAATTTGAACCAGGGTCAATTAGAATAGACACTAGATGGTTGGTGATCATACCTTCCATCTCCACCATTGAAGCTTGGTGGTCAACTTGTTTATTATCCAAGGCTGCATAAATTTGCGGCACACTCCTGTCCACGTCATTGACGGTGGTAGCTTCTTGAACGTTGTAAATTCTTTGACTGTTCTGTTGTCGGTGCGGGAAATCCTTCTGTAGATGTTCTTCTCCACAACCCCAACATTTCAAGGGTTCTCTCTTTGGGTTATCAATCTTTCCCGGGGTAGATCCAAAAGGTTTATTTCCACTCTGGGAGGGGAAATTTTGCTGGTGTACACTTCGGGTTGGGAAGTTCATCCTTGAGTCCTTATTATAGTTTTTAAGTCTTTGGGATTTAAACCCCCTTTTCTGGAATCCTGAACTATTCTTCTGCTTTTAGTTTTTGTGAGGTTCTGTCTGATGCCCCAGCTATTTGTAACAATATCTTGCCTTTCAGATAGTGTCTTTTAGGGTCTTTGGCTCGTCAAACTCAATCCTATTTTGATAGTCCTTAGGTAGTCCATTGATGAATTTTTGCACCTTTTCCTTCTCTGCTTTTATGTAGGGTACGTACCTCAACAATTCGAGGAATATGCTGACATATTCCTCTATGGTGCGTTGCCCCAGTTTGAGTTCATAGAATTCTTTAGTCTTTTCGTCGAAATAATTTTTCGACAGATACTTCTTTCTGAAGTATTTCTCAAACCGTTCCCAAGATAGGTCCTCTTCGTGAATCCCTTTTACATTCTTAAGGTCTTCCCACCAAATGGAAGCCTTTCCATTCAAGTTGAAAGTGGCTACTCGGGCCTTCAAGTTTTCTGAGAAGTCATGGACTCTAAAATACTTCTTTAGTCCAAGAAGCCATGCCTCCACTTCCTCCCCTTTCTTTATTTCATCGTTGAAAGAGGGTGGTTTGGGCTTCTTGAATTCTTCGAGATTGTGACTTTTGGAATGCTTTCACTTCTTCTGTTTTCTTCGGGAATAAGAACTAGTTCTGCTACTAGAAAATTCCTCCGAGTCGCCAGTTTCCTTTCCATAGGAATCGTCCGACGCTTGTCCCTTATCATTGGGATGGACCTTTCTCGAGGTTCTCTTCCCAGTGTGGCCACTTAAAATACCACGTTTCCATATCTTAGGTGGACTTCGACTTTTCTTTGTCTGTCGTCGATCCGCGTGACTGGTGTCAGGTTCATGCTGCAATTGTCTTTGTATGTCGGATAAACTCTACAGCAAGACTGCATTAATTTCTGTCTTCTTCTCTTGCTCTTTTATCAACCTCTCGTTGTCGGACTTGCAGCTCTGTAGTTCGACCATGAGGCTTCTCACAGTCTCAGCTAGATCGTGAGGGGTCTCTACCGCTCTCCTTTCGTCAGACTCTTTGTATCTATTGTGGAAGCCATCCCCCACTTCGTGTTGTGTCACCATTCTATGCGTCTGCAGTTTCCTGCGGTTGATCGTCTGCTTGTTTTGCAAGAAAAACACTTATTGGTAGTTAACATTATATTCATTCATAATTAGTGCATAATTCGTTTTTTTTTTTTTTCAAATGGATACACACAATAGGAATTTTCATTCTTAACTTCGGCTTTTGCTAAAGGGGGTTAAGATAGAGGGTTACTCCTTTTAAGAGTACTTCAAATGGAGTTTTTTCACAACTCGTTCATGAGCCCAAGTAGGCCAAGTGTTGTAACCATGTTCTGATACAAATTTGTCACACACCCACTACAACAACTTAGATTTTTTGTCTTTTTCTTCGAGAAAGAAAATCCTCGAGACTTTTATGGGGCCTAGCGCAGACCCTCTCTTTCCTTATCCTCCTCCAAATGACCACAAGCTGGCCTTAGGACAAGCGCCTTTTGCATCTCGCGAGTTGGGAATCAAGACTCTCGACTCCCCTTTCTCCAAACATCGATACCCGAGATGCTATACAGGTATGGCTCCCTCCTCACTAGAACCTGCTACATGTAACCGTAGGCTAGGCCAAACACTAGCACCACTCACAACCTCACCAGTTGAGGTGCTGATCTCTCATGCTCCTCCTTCGCGAATCCCCGAGACGTGAGAGGTCAATGTTGCGTGGACTCTGCCAAAGTGACATGCACACGCCACTTGTCAACCCCGCTATACTCTGCTCACGAGCTGTGTCACCACCACCCGTCGCATGAGACCTCGGCTCTCAACTTTTCATGGCCTTAGCGATCAAGGTGCAGCTTCTTCATCCTGCAAAACCCTGAGCCACGATAAGTCAACAGTGGGTTGATTGTTTCCCAGTGTGACACGTGTCCACCACCAGTTACTGGCTTCTTAGGCTAAATACTAGCGCTACTCGCTTCTTGCGACTTCATGAGTTGGAGTGTTGATCCCTCATGCTCCTCCTTTGCGAGCTCCCGAGATACGATAAGTCAACAATGGGTTGACTCCTTCCCAGGTGACATGTGTCCATCACCTATCACCCGTTCCCACCTTTCTCTGGGCGCTTGTTGTTTCGCCACCTGTCAACTACGTGGTCCCCACTTACGGATGGGTCACGTGTTTGCAAGAGCCCTTGGCGCTCGACACTTCATGAATTCTACAATCGAAAAGAAACTCCCTCAAGTTCCGAACCCCCGATAGGCGATAACCACAAAAGTTTTGATCCAACGGTTCTCCCGTGCCTTGGATCCAATGGTCACGATCACGTCGCAATATTGCGAATCGTGAGTTCATGAAACCCTACCCTTGACCACTCCAAGTCGTGAGTCAGAGAAATTCTACTCTCCTGCCTATACAAAGGCTAAGATAGACGGTCAATAGGGCTCCGTCAGATCCTTAGATCTACGGTCCGGGATCCCATCACTACATGCGAAGGCTAAAAGGGTCAAGGTGTTAATGCCTGTGCTCCTTCTCTAGATCCATCAGTCTCGACAGATCTGGAGTATTCCAAAAAGGATTTCGACCGTTCATCTACCAAATGATAGGGTATTCTCTCTTTCTATAATTGGGCTCGCTATCCCTTCTGAGCTTGAATCACAAAATTCAACTTCTCCTTTCCGGAACATTACGAGAGTTAAGAAAACAAGACGATTCTTAGTGGAGCGAATTCATGCCCCAACCTTAATCCTTTGTATAGAAACCAATTATGGCATGTAAGCATACACAAGCATCCCTTATTTCCAGTCTAACACACCAGGCAATCATTCTACATGGAAATTATTATGGGCATATAAACATAAGCATGTATTCATGATATTTAGTTCGAAATACAAGGTATAAAACACTTATTAGATCTACCAGGCGTGATGCAACTGTTGAGAGGGGTGCTTGTTTCCACCCAACCTTAGGCTCAGTGACTCCAAACAGATTTACCACTAGCCAACCCCGAGCTAGACCACGATGCTTTGAGGTTCAATATCCTACTTCTAGCTCAACTGAAATCATGGATGAAGGTTACTCTCCTTCTCCTGATGCAAGAAAATAATCCAAGATGAAGGTTACTCTCCTTCTCCTGGTATTCATAAATCCCTGTGTTTCCAGGGTTTCTCCAGTCTCTTTCACGATCCCCGTCGCATGCACTACTCTCTCTTACCACATTTCCTCTCTTGCCAATTTCTGTCTGCAAGGTTGCATGTGGCGCAAATTACGTCGTCCGTTGTCTGGTCTGAGGGCTGTTACGGATGGGCGACTCACCCCCATCCCCTCCTTAACTCTTGAGGAGCCTCCCCACCTACCAATCTGACGGGAAATCCATTCCAGGATCATAGAGCTACTTTGGTTTGTGAGCAATTATAAACTAGTATAGTATTGTCTCGGTGGAAGTTAAAGCAACCATTCCAGGTCCCTTCTACCACCTCTCATTAGCCATCATGGTCTATTTTAGCACATTCCCCTCCCAACAGTCATGCAACACATATTCATAAAATAATTTACATTCATCGACCTTTTATACAAAGGTCCATCAAGTCAAACATTCACATCTTTGAGTTTGCCATAGTTCTTGGCCAATATAGTTATTTTTATAGACTGGGGAAAACAGGGTGTTACATTCGGGATGTGGTACTTTTTGGATTGGTATTTGTGGATTGAACAATTTTTTCACTGGGGCCTTTCCCTTGTTGCGTGTACAATTTAGTGGAGCTTTTCACTGTCTCTACGTCACCGATATCAGAGGCAGGACCGTCACTTTCTCTGTTTTTGGGCAGGTGTTTATTTATAAAACAATCGCTGAGGCCAAGTGATTGTAAATGTTGTCTAAAAATATCATAGGGGTCGAATCCTCTTATGTATTCAGCATATCTGAGGTTGGATATGCTAAAATGTGCTACGAAATCATCAATTTTGTTGACGTTTTTCAAGACGAACTCCCTTATTTTCCAAGGCAGAGGACTGAACTATTTTTTTTTCTTCCTTTGGAACAGATGGAACCAGTAGCTGTATTGACGTGCTACTTCTGCAATAAAATTATGTCTGTAACGTGAAATGGAAGGAGAGCAGGTTGTTTCGTGGAGCCAAAAATTCTTATGACAATGTAATTATCCAAATGTTGGAGTGTCCCCTTATTTTCCAAAACACTAGTTTCCTGTTTAGATATGCGGGGAGTATTTTCTCCTAACAACAAAACTTTGAAAATAGACATGAAGCCATTAAAAACCTCATAAAAGAAGTGGGAAGCCTTGTGCTTCCACAAGGCCTGGTACCAGAATGTTACTAGGTGGAATTCGCAGTTGAATTTTTTGGACAGAGACAGTTGCGGAAATTGACAAGAATGTGCTATTGAAAAAACTAAATAGGATGACATATAAAATTTCTTTTCCCTTTTGTAGCTTGACAATTAGGAAGAGATTTCATGGGAAATTAACCTGCCCCAATCAAAAAGGGATTTTTTGTTGACTTTGAAATACAAAATATAAAGAGCCATGTAGGAAACAATACCCGTGGACTCCTGTCTCGTTATTCTTGTAAACAACTAGGAAATTTCCCGAAATGGATTTCTAAATGAACTAAACTACATACTTGTAATATCTTCAGGAACTAGATTTGGCCTTTCCAAAAAATGGGGCAAGAGGTCCAATCCATTATTACGCTTTGTTAGGAACTGCTTGCAATCTTCTCCTTTGAATGTCAATGTTGGCTTGGGCAATTTCAGCATCTGGCGGAAGACCAGAGGTGACAAAGAAACATAAGAGTCGTCGTGCAGTGGAATAATTATTTGCTCTGCAATAAATTTATCGATGCACCAAGAGACCAAGTCCTTACAGTCAAAAATCTCAGGGACACAACCTGCATGAGCAATCCCAGAGGTCCAAATTACTTGGTTCTCTGCGGTAAGGGTTGAGTAATAAGAAAATTCCCTGGACCAGTGGAAGTTATGGTCCTCACGCCCGAAGGTGTTCACTGTATCTCCACAGAACTAGTGTCGAGTTGATGCCATAGGTTTATGAGAAGGTTGCTTTGCTGCAAATGATGGTTTAAATGAATTGTTAGAGCGAATAATGTAAATTTTTGCTAAATCTTGGTTAAATGCTTGTGAATGGGAAAGATCCTTGAGCCTTTCACTGATTAATGACAACCTGTATTGGTGGTGCATGATGAACTGTTAGCAGTAAAATTTATTTATTGCATATTTAGAAATGCGAACATGATGGGTACGACGAAGAGAAATTAAGGAATGGAGGTTTCGTGAACATGCAAAGGGCACGTCGTGTGAACGAGATTTCATGATTTTGAAATGAACACTCGCAAGGGATAATACAATCTTCCCACAAATTTTGGTTTAATGCGCATGAATATGAGATGTCCTCGAGCCTTTCGCCCATCAAAGACAATATATACGGTTTCTGCATGATGACTTGTTAGAATTAAATGCCAGTAATTCCATATTTAGAAACAATATATATATATAACTTTTTATTTTCTTTTATTATAGACAAGTGCGAAGGTGATGGAGAGGGAAAAGAGCAAGGAAAGAATGGAAAACTCTGAAAAGCGGTCAGACGAGATTCAAAAAAGGGTTACAAGAATAGTCAGGACAACCGAGTGTTGCACGATGAAATTTCATGTTTCATAATTTTTGAGTGCAAAATGTGCAAAATGGAAGAGATCATGATGGGGCAGTTGAGTGACCGGTTTGTATATTTGCGGAATTTCGCCAAAGTGGATAAGTATGGAACATGGAAATTGCTAATTGCATACGTGGCAATAAGATCTTATATATAATTGCCAACTGCTAATTGCAAAGGGGCGCGAATACAGAAAACAACGACTACGAACTGAATATTTCTTCAACCCGCCAAACCGACGATTCGCCAAAGAAATTCGAACAAATGGTGAAGTATGGAAAGCATACAGATGGGCTTCAAAATGGGGTGACAATAGTTCCACTAAATATGCGAGGACCCGATGGTTAAATTGTATTTCTTGAAAGTTTTCAGTGAAAAAATGTGTAGCACAGAAAAGGGCATGATAGGTGGACCGTAATACGGAAAAACGTATGATCTAAGAATAGTTGCAATTTTGAATATCTGTCAATTTGTATATACCGGAGCTCCGAATGATGTTTGGAGGTCACGAAAAGTAGAATTGCAATGTTGACCCGACTAGCGTGCAAGTCCACCTGTCAATTTGTATGTGGCAGAACTCTGGGTGCCAGTTGTGGGAAAGGGAACAATAGACGATCAATTTAAAGAAAGGGGAAGCGGTCGTTGGAAACGCAAACGCATGAATCCACGAAGCTGCAGAGAAACGCATTGTCGGGAAAAAAACGATTAAGTAAACAGGAAGAGAAACTAGAGGGAATAAAAGAGTGGGAAAATAGAGAGGCGGAAGGCAATTTTCGTAAGCGCAAATTGGTTTCAAAGAAGTGCCATCATTGCAAAACCATGATCTACTAATTGTTAGCAAATGCATTGTTGAAGATTACATTTTATTGCAACGTATGCCTGCAACTATGTTCTTGATACATTATTCCATGACTGTAACATATCAACTTAACCACTAAATTTCCTTTCCTACTAATTGCCAACAAATGCTTTGTGGAAGATTAGATTTTATTGGAACGTGTGCATGTAACTATGTTATTGATACATTCTACCATCAGTGCAACATATTAACTCAAGTATTAAACTTGTTGCATTATGGGTTGTTAGCATTAAAACTTAATAATTGCATGTCTAGAAACAAGAATAACGATTTTTCTACAACATTGTACATTGGTATTAGTAAACACAAGATCGAAGAAGTACAAGAGCTCCGAACCATGCCAATTAGAACATGCGTTAAACCTAGAAAAGAGGCAACAACGAAGAGTGCAAGGCAAGTTTTTTTTAATAGCAAATCCATTTAAAATAAAAAAATAAGAAAAACATCGAGTACTATACATCTATGCTTAGAAATTGGACCTAGTTCTTCGAGCCAAAACATTGAAGGTATCTGTGACAAACACAGGCACGGGTTCTGCAGTATGCAAGATCCTTGGATTTTTCTCGTCGATGAATCATCCTCTGCTAAAATTGATATTTTTCAGAAGCTTTTCCTCAGAAAGAAGATAAAATGGTTGCAGGGCAAGTGGAATAACCCTTAGTTGAAAATGCCTCTGCATAGTCCAAAACAATTCAGTAGCACAACTTTCATGTGCAATTGCAGAGGCCCAAATTAGTCCATTTTGGGCAAAAGGAGATGACTAGTAGGAAAGTGCGTGGCAGGAGTGATAGCTTTGGACCTGATGCCTAAAAATGTTAAACAATATTTTTTTGGCTTGAAATATATCTCTGGGAGCATCAACATATCATTGCTTTACAGTGAAACTCTTCTACCCAAAACAGACTAATTTGGAACTCTGGAATTCCTACTTTTGTGGTGCAAAGTGGCTGTTGTGTTTACCGTCAATTTATTTTCTGAAACTCCTTTTGGTGTTTTCATGACTACGATCACCGATCTAGGAAGGTCTGTTCATTATGGTTGATTTCAATTTGGGCATAGGAGTGGGAAGATTCTCTGCATTTCCATCATCCATTGCTGTATCATCGTCCATCAAATCATCTTCTTCCGGCTCGGAATTCATGGCATCAACTTCTACGATAGTAATGACTGCAACTGGGAAGGTTCTCTAACCAGCCAGGGTTGTGATGGAATTTTTTGGCTTGAAATATATCTCTCGGTGTACCAAGGGACCATCTCCTTTTTTGCTCATGGGCCGAGGGAGATGAATAGTAAGAATATGCCCTGGAATAGTGGAATCTCTGGCCATTATGCCCCAATGTGTTTACTGTGTGTGGAGAGAACTGATGCTAGAAGTTATTTAGAATTTTCATTTGGTCGAGACGATGTTTGAAATGAAAATCGGCGAGGGATAATATAAGCCTCCGCAAATTATGGTTTAATGCATATCAATGGAATATCTTCTCGAGCCTTTTGCTGATCAATGACAATTTCCAGGGTTCATGTGGAATGAGTTGTGACCATCACAACTCACTATTTACACAATTAGAAAAAAGTGTGAACGTGGTGGTGACGACGAAAAGAGATTAAGAATGAGAAATTTCTTAAAAGCACCAACCCGTCGATGCACAAAAAAAAAGATTGCGTGGCCTTTGAAATGAATACTTGGAAAGGATAACATGTTTGTGGGAAAATCTTAGTTTAATTCGTACTAATGACAAATCTTCTCCAGACTTCCGGACATTAATGACACATTTAACGGTTGCTGCAGGATGGCTACTAGCATTAAAGCTTAATTATGGCATATTTGGAAACAAGTATGAAGGTAGCAGCAATGGCGAAACCGATTCCAAGAAATACCAAAGTATGAAAAGCGGTCGGGCGAAGATATACCCAGGGCACGTGAAGGGCCGATGGTTCTCGGCCTGGCGGGCTGAAAATTGAGCCTCTATTGTTTCGTGTGCTACAAATAGCACCTACACTTCCGTGATATACAAATTGATAGGAATACATGCAGGTTGGTTGGTTCAACAATGCATTTTTTTTTCCTTAGCGATTCCGTATTAATTCCATAATTAGCCACTTTTTTGGATCAGGGGTTCTCGGGCTGGTGGGAAAAAAACTGGTCATCTATTATTCCGCGCTCTAGAAATAACACTGACAATTCCACGATATACAAATTCAGAACCTGACCTGCGCTAAATTATTACTGTTAAATATTTATATTGCAGAATTTAATTATACGAGAAAGTTTGCACAATCTAGTTGGCCGAGTGATATAAAAGTATTTCCACAAACGAGCAATATAAAAAAGAGTCATTCCATACTTAGGCACTTTTTTGATCGCGGGTTGGCAACCTCGTGGGTTGAGAAGAGAGTGTCTATTGTTCCGTGTCCTACAAATAGCACCCAGATTTTTGCGGTATACAAATTGACAGGACCTACGGGCTGCTTGGCTGAACATTGCATTTAATTGTGGGTTCGTAGCCTAGCGGGCTGAAAATTAAGTATCTATTGTTCCGTGTCCTACAAATTGCACCTACAGTTCAACGATATACAAATTCACACGCGGACTTGTGGACAGTGTCTATATAAAGTATGGAATGAGATTTTATACAACATATGCAGATCCCTCATTCCATACTTAGGCAGTTTTTGGATCACGGGCTCGCGGTCTGGCGGGCCGAAAATAGAGTCTGTATTGTTCTGTCTCCTACAAATAGCACCCAGACTTCCGCGATATACAAATTGATAGTGTTTTAGAACATATGCAAATCCCTCATTCCATACGTGGGCACTTTTTGGATCACGAGTTCGCGACCTGGCGGGCTGAAAATTAAGTATCTATTGCTATGTGTCCTACAAATACCACCTAGACTTCTGTGTCCTACAAATACCACCTAGACTTCCATGTCCTACAAATAGCACTTAGACTTCCGCGATATACAAATTCACATGCAGACTTATGGACATAGTCTATATAAAGTATGGAATGAGATTTTATACAGCATATGCGGATCCCTCATTCCATACTTAGGCATTTTTTTGATCATGGGCTCACGGCTTGGCGGGCCAAAAATAGAGTCTTTATTGTTCCGTCTCCTACAAATAGCACCCATACTTCCGCGATATACAAATTGATAGTGTTTTAGAACATATGCGGATCCCTCATTCCATACTTGAACACTTTTTGGATCGCGAGTTCGCGACTTGGTTGGCTGAAAAATAAGTATCTATTGTTCTGTGTCCTACAAATAGCACCTAGAATTCCAAGATATACAAATTAACACGCGGACTTTTAGACATACTCTCTATATAAAGTATGGAATGAGATTTTATACAGCATATGCAGATCCCTCATTCCATACTTAGGCAGTTTTTGGATCAGGGGTTGATGCGCCGAAAATAGAGTCTCTATTGTTCCATATCCTACAAATAGAACCCAAACTTCCGCGATATAAAAATTTATAGGTGGACTCGGGTTGGTTGGATGAACATTGCACTTTTATTGTCCCGTAGCGATCCTATATGAATTTCAAATTTAACATTTTTTTTTTATCGGGGGCTTTGGGGCTGGTGAGATGGAAATTGGGCATCTATTGTTCCGCACTTTACAAACACATTTTTATATAACATATGTGGATCCCTCATTCCATACTTCGACACTTTTTGGATCGTGGGTTCGTGACCTGGCAGGCTGAAAATTAAGTATCTACTGTTCCGTGTCCCACAAATAGCACCTAGACTTCCGCAATATACAAATTGACACGTGGGCTTGTGGACATAGTCTCTAAATAAAGTATGGAATGAGATTTTATACAGCATATGCAGAGATCCCGTATGAATTTCATATTTAGCATTTTTTTTTTATCGGTAGCTCTGGGGCTGGCGGGCTGAAAATTGGGCCTCTATTGTTCTGCGTTGTACAAAAACATTGTTCTAGAACATATGCGGATCCCTCATTCCATACTTGGGCACTTTTTGGATCACGGGTTCACGACCTGGAAGGCTGAAAATTAAGTATCTATTGTTCCGTGTCCTACAAATAGCACCTAGACTTCCGCGATATACAAGTTGACACACAGACTTATGGACATTGTCTCTATATAAACTATGGAATGAGATTTTATACAACATATGCGAATCCCTCATTCCATACCTAGGAATTTTTGGTTCACGGCCTGGCGGGCCGAAAATAGAGTCTCTATTGTTCCGTCTCCTACCAATAGCACCCAGACTTCTGCGATATACAAGTGGACAGGTGGACTTGGGCTGGTTGGCTGGACATTGCAGTTTTATTGTCCTGTAGCGATCCTGTATGAATTTCATATCTATCGATTTTTTTTATCAGGTCTGTGGGGCTCGCGGGATGAAAATTGGACCTCTATTGTTCCACGCTGTACAAACACCAGACACATCTTCGTGATTTACAAATTGACAAACAGACCTGTGGGCTGTGTGACTCAACATTGCAGTTTTCATTGTTCATTGTCCTCTGAATGGCCCTCAGAATTCCGCGATATACAGATTGACAGATGGACTTGAGGGCTGGCGGGTTCAAGTTTTCCATTGTTTAAAGATACTAATCCCTATCAACTATCTAACATATCTAAAAACATTATTTTCAATACTAAATTATTAATAATAATTTTTGCTATTGCATAATTTAATTAAATGAGAAAGTTTGTACAATCTGGTCGGGCGACTAATATAAAAGTTTTCCGACAAATGAACAATACATAGTAAACATGTACTTTTAGAAAGTATGGACAAGATATTTTAGAGAGCATATGCAGATCCCTCGTTCCATACTTGGGCACTTTTTGGATTGCGGGTTCTTGGCCTAGCGGGTTGAAATTTGAACCTCTTTTGTTCAGTGTCCTGCAAATATCACCCAGACTTCCGCTATATACAAATTGATAGGTGGACTTGCGGATTCCACGTCTGGCGGGTTCAAGATTGCAATTGTTTAGCAATTCTCATCCTATCTAGCTTCAGCTAAAAACATTATTTTCAGATACTAAAATATTAATATTAACTATTGTTATTGTACAAGTGAATGACATTAAATTATTAATTTTTAAATCGCTCATTTTTAAAAAAATGAAGGAAACAATTTTTTTTTTTTGTAAAATTATATCACCGCAAGCATAACAAGGACCAATTCGAAGTTTAAGTCCCTCTTGTTCATATGATAACACAGTTGCACTCTGCACAATATATATTAGTTGATTTCAAATTATTCCAGGATATTAATCTTACCAAGTTCATCGAATAAGAAAAATTGCAAAAACAACGATCAATTTGAATTTTAAGAGCCTCTTCTTGGTATGATAGGACAATTGCAGTTCGCACACTATATATTTGTTGATTTCAAATTATTTCACAACAATAATTTGACCAAGTTCATCGATCAAGGAAATTTTCCAAAATAAGTCACATAGTACATTTGTGTCACAACGCCATAGAAATTATCAGGCGGTTCTGTGTGCTAGTTGGCCAAAAAAATTCAATTATATTGTTCCGTGTCCTCCAAAGAAGAGATGGAGTTCCACGGTATACAAATTGACAGACAAACCAGATAACCAAGAACCAACCATACTTTAAACAACCCAGAAGAAAGTTCCCAGAAGGTTCCATTGAGCAGAACCCATCGACCTTTGCACCAAACAATTTTATATACAAAGAAAAGCCGTCGCATTCCTTTTCTCTTGAAATGAACATTCATCTAGATGTTGAACAAATATTACAGAGAGACATGAGGGATTTTCGTTTCCTCCCAAAGTTTGATTTTTTTTTTTCCCTTCTTCAGCCAATATACAAAATTGCATTGTCCTCATTTAAGGTGAATTTGCTCTGTATTCGAAGTTGCTGCAACATATAGACATTGCTTACCTTTTTCTGTAGATACGTTTCATACGACAACTCTGCCAATTCAGGAAGCACATTTTGTAATAGAGACTACCTAACCGAACACTGCACAGTTGTGTTGCCCACGGTTCGAATAACACCATTGACACAATGTCCATAAATATATGGACATTTTTCACCACATCACAGACAATCAATCATATCATCACTTATCAAAGCGGAGGCAGAAGCAACAAAATGGAATTTTGCATATACAAGCTCAAAGGGGGTCGAGTACACATTGGCTGCAACTAAAAGACCTTCAACCTAGCAGCGCGAGCAAAGGGATTAATACATTTAAAAATATAATACACAACTGCATCCCCCCCTTTCCTTTAAAACAAAAAAGAAAAAGTAAATAGGTGCAGAAATTTGTTGAAGGCTATTTCTATAAGAAAAGTGAGGATGATTTTGTGGATGTATAGACACAACAATTGTAGAGCTAGCTAGTTTCTCTAGATCCTCTACTATATCTTCTCGCAAATCTGTTACAAACGTTGCCTGGGTTGTCTAAAAGATCCTTTCTCTAGCATCCTTCTTCTTTGTTATATTTTTGAATAGCATAAGTGGAATCTACCCTCTATGCAATTGATGTTCCATTGACGAAAACAAATCTGAATACGTATCGAACAATTGTAGCTGCAACATGGAATAGTGCAATATTTGTGTAACTTATCTGACATATATGCAGACGCGAAAGTTAAGAACAAAACTGATTATGAAAAGCAGTACCATTTCCTTGTTGTTGTTCGACTCTACATCCTTTATAAGGAGAATGTGTTGCGACCCAAATTTTCTCGCCAGTGTCACAACATCCCCAATCATTCTGATTGGGTAAATATCAGTGCTTTGTGCAAGCTGCCTGATAGTCGAGTCCAGGAGGAAGCGATATTCTGAACAAATAGCAAGAATTTTTTCCACAATGCTTGCTTCATTGAGAAAAATAAATCGATTGCAATCACCACGGTCATATACTGTTTTTGGCAATACATTAAAATTTGTAATGGATATCCCATTATGCGGCAATATATTTTCTGCATGTTTCTGGAAAAGTTGTGGAGGAACAGTCAGTGTGATAGTCATCATGGCGTCCTTGTCTTCCATATCAGCATGCATAATGGATCTATTTTTGTTTTCCTTGTCCAAGTAGGTGGTATAGACAACCATTATTTCCTCGATGAACAGTTCTCTAGTTTGGCGGCTTTTCAAGCCCTCTATTGACAGTACTTTGGATGTCACAAATCTAGACCTGATGACATTTTTTGAACAGGAAAACTAAAGTGAATGGTAGTGTGCTACAAGTACACAAATAATATTGATGAACTATGGAGCCACAGTTTCACAACCACACCTCTTGGTCTGCGGAACATGCAACACGTTCGACGTTTCACTTGTACTTGTTGATACTTCTTATGAGCTGGAAACCATGTATTGAAAATGGGATCAACATATTCACCATGCCATAGATGACTATATATCCTAGGAAATTTGTTTAGTAAACATTGTAAGAGCACATCGTATGCATCTTTACCTTTGGCCTTGTCGGTCTCTCGATGTCTGGGATGACTGACTGCTCATGGCCGTCTCACTAGTCCAACTTTTTATGATGCAACCATGTGCAAATGAACATCAGAACTAAACAAATATATTCATTGTATATTTTCCATCGGAAGGACCAAATAGCCATAAAAATGTATGCATCTTAATTTTTTAACTGGAGAAATGTTTAACAGTAAACAGGGCATGATCACGGGTCGCCATGGCCAATCTGTATATCGCAAACCCCTGGAAGCCAAGGGAGCAATCTTCAACCTGCCAACCTGGCGGATACAATCGACAAAGTGGGTAACTATGGAATACGGTAGAAGAAAGACCACATATGTTAGTCTGTTAGTTTGCCAACCAGCGCATGATGGAATTTTCGGAAACCACACTAAGCAGATGAATTAGAAAACAAAAGGGATAATAGAAAATGGAAAAAGTAGAAATAGGGAGTGCAGAAAGGCCCATTACTGCGAATTCATCGTTTTCAAGTCTAATATTATATGCGCCCACCCAGCTTGTATATTTAATTTACCAACACACTTGGTATACATTTTGTCAGGCTGCAAAATTGAAGCTTTTAAGTGTCCTGAATCACTAAATTGTCAAACCAGGGTTGGTAAACTTTGAGCTGATACACAGTATGTGCAGGCAAGCGTCTAGTCTTTATTTGAATGCTATCCTAAGAATAAAACACACACCTATTCTAAGAACTTGAATTTTAATGACTAACTTAAAACTGAGCATTTCCTATCTAAATCATAAACAGAAGAAAAA
>JZKD02S1750863.1:472381-483021 GCA_000966675.3 Picea glauca
CACTTTAGTAACAAAGGTGGGTGATCCACCCAAGTTAGTAAACTATAATCATGCTAGAAAGAAAAAAAATGGCATTTTCAAAAATCAATCTAAACAAACATGAATGCGTAATAAAGCAATGAAAATAACAAGTGAAAGAAAATAATGTAAGACTATACTATCGTGAATGCATGATGAAAATATACACAAATGAGATGAGATTTTGTTTGGGTGATGGGAATTCGAGAAAACAATTTGTACAAATTGTCTATCTGACTAGTTCAAGCCTTGTTACATGATACTATCATCTTGAGCGAGCTATGGCATAGGGGACTTTCTCATTTACATTATAGAACCCTTCCTTCTTTGGGGAAGATGGTGATAGGCCTTCCAAAGATACATATCGAGCATGGTGGCATTCACATAGGTTGTTCTCTTGGAAAGAATGTCAAGGGGTCATTTTTGAGCAGTGACAATTTACCCAAGGGGATCTTGGACTTGATACATACAAATGTTTGTGGACCCATGACTGTTGCTTCCTTGAATGGATATTTTTACTATGTGCTCTTCATCTATGATCACTCTCGGAAGATGTGGATTTACTTCTTGAAAACCAGGGATGGAGTCTTTGTGAGATTTCAAGAGTTTAAAGCTTAGGTTGAGAACCTAACTGGGAGGAGGATCAAGGTGCTGAGATCAGATAATGGAGAAAATTACACCTCCATGGATTTCAATGATTTTTGTATTGAGGAAGGGATAAAGAGGGAGTACACTAGTCCTTATAACCCTCAACACAATGGGGTTGTAGAGAGGAAGAACAGATCCATTGTTGACAAAGCAAGGATTCAAATGACCTACCTAACCTACTCTAAGCATGTCAACTTTAAAGTCTTTGTAGTGAATCCATCCTAGCATTTCATTAAATCCAAGAGTTCCACCTTTTTGCTTAATTAAAAACCAAAACAGAAATACATCAAGTGTAAAATAATCATGAGCTGGGATAATCACGACACCACACTCAATCATAGAATTCAACTCATGGATATGGGAGAGAGGGACCACATCATGAAAGGAGACATCTTCACAAGCTTGGTATATCCATATATGAATAGGGCTATGACATAACAAAATCTCACAAGGTTGATTCAAAGGATCCACATAATGTCTATCTTGATTCTCATGACTCCCTAAGGTTTGGGAAGGGATGAAAAGGAATATGGAGGATGACTGATAATTACTCAAGGTAAAGTTAAAAAAATGGGATGTAAATGTTCTTCTTAAAGCCTCCAACCTTCTTTTAAATTCCAAGATTTTTTTTCCCCATAGACAACTTGGGGACCAAGAACATGGTTCTTCACCATATCCTCAGTGATATAGCAAGGTGAAGGAAAATAAGAAAGTTGGAAACCTTCATCATGAAATTCCTGTCCTGGGAAAATCATGGCCTCATCTTTATTAAATTTAGAGCATATAGATGGTTGAAAATATTATTCTTCATTGAATAAATCTGAGTGCTCAAAAGAACATATATTAAACCCTCCGGGAAAGGGTTGGGAATCATCATGAGGATGGTGCAATGGTTCACTCCTAGATGGTTGGAATAAACATGTAATCATATCATCTTCATGTTTCCAAACATCTAAATCATTAGTAATCACAAATGGTTGTTTTGAAGGCAAAAATTACCTATTATTTATTTGAAAACAATCTTCAACGTCATAAATGGGATCTCCATCAAAACCATAACTCATATACCATTTCCATCTCCCAACATGTATAAAATCGTCAATATTTGCAATTGCATCATTACTGCTATTATCACTTGAAGGGTCTAATACATCCAAGTGTTCCTTCATAACTTCTTCACTCTCCAAATCATGAAATGATACAACATCAAAAACTTGGAAAGGAGTACATCTTACTGAATTCTCTTCTTCACGTGCAGGAGGAATGGAAGCTTGGATGACTTCATCTTCATCAAACAAAGGAGAAAATGCAGACGTCTTGTCTTCATGAGGGGCATCTTCGTGGATCTGGTCTTCAACATGGTGTGCTTCATCGAATTGTTCTTAATAAGGAAACTCATATTCTATTTTGTGTACTTGGTGACCTTCCTCATGAGTCACCTCTTCAATTTGTCGTTCTTTAATTAAAAATTTGTTGTCTTCAATGAAATCACGAGGTGATTATTGCTCCTCTTCATGAGTGTCATCTTCAACTTCTTCATCTTCTTTAACAAAGTTAGAAAATGAACCTTCCCTTTGGAGGGCCACTATGAGATCATGGATAATATCTTCATTTCTTTGTGTTCTTGGGGCCCACCTTTTGAGAAATTCTTCAATGAGTATTGTAAGAGAAGATATACTCTTCGGATTGACAGTACGCTTAACCCAATTCTTTTGTCTTATTTCTAGAGATAACAAAAAAAATCTTATTAGCATATCTTGATATGTTGTATTTATCTCTGAAACATACTTCAAGAAATTCACAACATGAGTAGCAACCATGGATGGAATCCCATCAAATTTTGGACAATTACCCCCCCAATCTTTAGAGAAGTGATTTAGGTATTCGGGAACATTTTAAATGTCAAGAGAAGGAAACATTTCATGAAGTTCCCATGGTGCCATAATTTCATTACATGAGAATATGCAACTTTACTAAATTGAGAATAAAATGACACCTCAAAAGATACTAATGGAGTCCACAAATGATGTCTTTTAGGTAAGGATAATTGAGGATAAACAAAGGGGTTCTACCCTTAATGAAGTCACCAGGTAAGATTGAGGAAATGATGCTTTGAGGTAAGCTTGCCAAAAAGATGTCATAGAGAGAATGACTCAATTCTCCCCAATAATGACACGAAAATGTTATGGAATGATTTGTACTTGTGCAAAGACTCCACAAGATAAATATTCATGTAACAACTAGAAGTTTCTACCATGGTCACCTAAGTAGAGACTTCCCTCATTTTAGTGATGGAAGAGGTCCAACAAAAGGGAGGATTCCCTAGTGACTTCAAGGGACCAAGGACAAAGATTAGCCAAGTCTACATCTCCCTATCTTAGATTAGACAAGCCTACATCTTCCCTAGTCACTTAGATGTTAGGTCTAGGTCTAGGAGAGGTAAAGGGAAAACAAGGTAATTGATTCACATGTACGAGACAATAAACAATCTGAAGCATAATATAGACAATTACTAAGTTATATAGTTCATTAATGATGTATTAGACACTAGATAATCAATAAAACCAATTCTTGTTGCAAAATTAGAGCAGTAAGACAATGTGTAACAAAAAATGATCTTTTGTAACAATAATAGGAAAAAGTTCCCAAAAATATAACAATTGAGCACAAGAATTAAGCCATCAACATGTGCAATAACATCCAATTGCTAAATCATGATTCTGAGTATTTTTAGCCACTATTTCAAGTAAGTATGCATCAATTAAATCAAACTCTCATGGTTGTAGCAAACCTTTATAACAACAACAATAAATATCATTTGTTTTCCAAAGTTAGAGTTAGTAGAGTTATTCAAATCGTTTGGAGAGAGGGTGTGCTATTTGTAAGAGTAATTTCACCACAAAGAGAACTCTTGATTGGTGTCATTGAATTTTCTAGGGCTTATGGAGTCAAACATGCAACACTTTCAAGAATGAACTAGAGGATCAAGAAGAATGAAATTTCAACCCTAAGGTGCAACCTCTCTTGGACCTTAAGAATAAAACTTGCAAGAAAATGATTTCTAGGGTGCAACCCCTCTTGGGTCCCAGATTCCATTTTCCCTCTTCTAGATAACCTAGGTCAAGCATCAATATGGACCAGGATCAAAACCCTAAGGTGCAACCTCTCTCGGGCCTTACATATTTTAACCCTAGCAAAAGACTAGTTCTCTTAATGCTTTAACCAAAACTTGGAAAAACACAAGTAGGGAAGGAAGAACCTCTTATGTTCCTTCCTAGGGTATCAACAAAACAAAGTAACATGCAACAAAATAAAAATTATCATATTATTCCATGAGAAAACACATTAAATTAATGCAAATTACCTCCTTATCCAAGTTATTATGCCAAGATAAACCCTAACTTCAACAAGATATCATACACGAAATGAAAAACATCCATAAAGAATCATTCTCCAAGAGGCGTGCACTAGATGCAAGAAGCCAAAGAAAGATAATGAGTTGTTTTAGAGATCTCCCTCATAAGTGTGAGAAGAAAAGTGACGATGAAAAAATGAATAAGTGTTACCTCTATTTATACGAGGTAATCAAGAGCATTTGTCCACACAATTTGAGCATAATGTTAAAAAGTCCATTCTAGAAGTTGGGCCGACTCCTCAAGATAACCTCTACAATGTTAAAACACAATATAATAAATGCTATGGTCACATGTGTGGTGATATCAAGCCCTCACAAGCATGAAGAAGGAATCCAAAGGCCACGTGGCATCATCATAGAGTGTAGCAAGGTGAAAACCATCATCAAGAACTCTTTCACATCATGGGGTGTCCAAGTTGAAGTAAAACCCATCATCTCCATCAAAAACCTAGAATGACATCATCATCCAAATTCCCATCGTCCAAGGTGAAAAGGATGGTGTCCAAGGAGGAGAAGGCTATAGGTCATATCTATGTGTCCTCCAATCCTAGTGTAATAACCCCCATCCAATGCATGATCATATTTGGGTGTATATCCCAGGGTGTGGGCTTTCTGCCCATATATGTGCCAACACGACCATATATAGCATAAACAAGCCCATATATTTGTCGCCCAAGGTCCAAAAGATGTGAGAGCCAATATCTGAATGTGTCAAGCCACTAGTGACTCAGTTCCATATCCTGCAATAAAGGCACAATGTCCTGGGTGAAAGCCTCAGGCGTCCTTCAAAGTACCATGTCAGGGGAATCCGAATTGAAACAAAGTATGAAATCAAGTAAAGCCAATGTTCTTAAGATATACTAGTCCTTATATCATACAAATTAATCTATTACTTAAGATATAAGCCACATAAACAATGCACATTAAGTATCCCCTTCAAGTTTCCCATTAGCTCAAGACTTTATGTAAGTTGGAAAGTTTGAACATGGGCAGATCTTCATCAGACCGTATTAAGTATGACAACCAAAAAAATGAAAGAAAAGACCCAAGTAGAGGAATATATCTCAGGGGAATCAGAAAAGAAAAGAACCCTTCAAGAGTAAGTATGATAGTGGTATGCATTGGGTTTACTTTCTCTGAGTGCCTTTGTGGAGGGTGCACTTTCTCTTGATTTACCACTTTCTAAGGGCTAAATTTTTCCAACCCTTTAATTTTCCTTTTTATTTTTCCTCTTATCATGTTTGCAAGTCCCATTTATAAGGTTTCAAGCTATACCATCATTGCTTCGGGACCAGGGTGAACATGGAAAGGGAAGAGCTCAAGTATGGATTGACCTTTGAGATTCATTTTCTATTATTTCTTTTTTTATTTATTTAACATTATTCTTTCTTTATTCTTCTCTTGCTAGTGGTTGCAATCAACCTCTCAGGCTTCAACCCCCAAAGCACGCAGCAGCCACATATCTTCTCAGAGATAGCTATCACCATTCAAGCAAGTTTTGGTTCCGCAGTTTTACAGTTCCAACCTATTTCATTATTTAATAGAAGATATTGTTCACTAAATATTTGTGTTATTCTTCCTATCTCCGTATTTATGGTATTCAATCTGTAATAAGTTCGTTCCACTCCTAAATCCGGATCAGTGGTATCAGAGTGGTCTTCTCTTCATTTATTTTTCTTCGTGCATGTCCCTGACAAGGTCTGGGTACAAGAAGTTGGGAATTGAACCAATCGAGCCACTACTAGATCGGTCGAGCCGAGCTCAAAAAAAACCCATGGGAGATGAAAATAAATATGATGGAGCAGGAGATCCTATTAAAATGTTGCTCGATGAAGCCCTCACATGAAAAAGGAATGAAATGATGGACAACTTCGTGCAGATCCTTTGACGGTTTCCCACGGGAGAAGCATCTTCATCATGTGGCCATGCAACCCCTTTCAAGGTACAAGTAAATTTTGATATTCCATTATTTTAAGGACTGATAGATGCGGATGTTGTAGATAAATGGTTAAATCTGCTCGAAGGATTTTTTCAGTCCACAATTTTTTCGATCGAGAAAAGATCACTTTTTCACTCCTTAAGGTTGTTCCCCATGTTAAATACTGGTGGGATACCTACGTTGAGCAAAGGGCCATGGAGGAATCTACAATTTTTGTGGTGACCCCTACATGGGATTCCTTCCAGGACGCCATTAAAGAATAGTACACCCTGTTGGAATTTACGAGGACTAGTACACCAGATGGACCACCCTATGTCAAGAAAGGGACCAAACAGTACCAGACTTCACCAATAATTTCCATACCCTTCACACCAAATTGGGTATCAAAGATTCTGAGCGTCATCTGGTGCTCAAATACCGCAGATGTTTTCATAGATACATTCAAACATAAATGGAGTTCTTGGACATCACCTCATTGAGCACAACTTATAGATATGTTGTCAAGATTGAGCAGAAGTTTAAGTAGAAACGATGAGAGTTTGGATCTGAAAACCCCTCATAGACGAAGTAGGGCAAAGGGAACCCCAACCCAGGAGGGGATCAAGTTGCGATGGCTGCCCTCAGGACAATCCGTCCAAGCCACAACACAAGAAGGGCAATGATAATCCAAATAAGGACATGGGAAAATGGTGTGAGTACCATAAAAGTCCTTGGCACAACACAGACGAATGCCGCTCCAAGAAGTCTCTCGTGGCCAAGATGAAGGATTCCAAGTCAGAGGCCAACTCTGATTCTGAGTCAAATCCTGAAGGAGGGAAGTAGATTATTGATGTTGAACCTAGTGCCACAGTCGCTACCACCAAAGTCCATCCAAGCGAACCAGAAGAACCAGAGGAAGGGGAACGCCTCTTTCACTCGTAGATGTGGGACAAGGGGCTCCGATTCACTTCATTGTCGACAACAGTAGTCATAAGAACCTGATTTCAGTAGAGGTTTTCAAGCAGTTGAACCTTCCAATGACATCACACCCACAACCCTACACCATCAGTTGGCTTCATCAAGGAAGAGATCTCCGTGTTAGCCAACATTGTCGTCTATCTTACGACATCAAGCCTTTCAAAGATGAGGTACTATGTGATATTTCTCCCCTTGAATTTTGTGATGTTATTTTAGGACAACCATATTTGTGGAAGCATCATGGTGTGTATGATTCTAGACCCCACAATGTTATTATTACTTTGGGTAGACAATTGTACAGGATCCCAGAGGCGGCACCGCCTACTACCATTTCTTTAATCTTTGCTAAGCAATGCAGTAAGGTCATTTCATAGAACAAGAAGTTCATCTTCTTTGTGATCCATGCTCAGAGTAAGCAGAAAGTCGCTACCACATCTGTGGCCTCTACACAAGAACTCTCTTTGTAGCAGAAGCAAGTGGACAAGATCGTGGAATAATATAGAGACATCTTCGTCTCACCTATAGGGGTATCGATACACTGCCAAGTCAAGCATCCAATTGATCTGACCCCCATGTGCACCTCTACCTAATGGACTAGTCTATTGAAACTCGTTGATGGAGAATGACAAAATCAGGCATCAGATCCAAGAGCTTATTCAAAAGGGGCACATTAGACCCAACTCCTCCCCTTGTGGAAGCCTAATTATACTAGTGCAAAAGAAGGATGAGACTTGGCGACTCTGCATTGATTACAAAGCCTTAAACAAAATCATAGTTAAGAACTGCTATCCGATTCCCATGATTGATGACCTTATTGACCAACTCAAGGGGCAAAATTTCCTCAGCAATATTGACTTGAAGTCTGGCTAACACCAGGTTCCCATCAAACCAATGGATGTATGGAAGAAATCCTTCAAGTCTAAGGAAGGTCTCTACGAATGGATAGTCATGCCCTTTGGCTTAACAAATGCACCAACCACTTTCATGAGGTTGATGGATGATGTATTGAGACCCTTCACNCATATTCAACAGGTTTTGAGCACTCTATGACAGCACAAGCTTTATGCCAACTTAGAAAAATGATCTTTTGGCATGAAAAATGTCCAATATCTGGGATACATTGTTGATGAGCATGAGGTACATGTTGATCCAAGTAATATCCAAGTCATCCATGATTGGCCAGCCTCGAACACATTGACCGATCTTCGGAGCTTCTTAGGACTCACCAATTTTTACCGGCAGTTCATGTTAAGATTCTCCCATATTGCCTGGGCCCTTAGCCAGGTGACCAAGGGCAGTGGTAGGGCCAAGTTCATGTGGGGGAAGGAGAAACAATGAGCATTTGAAGATATAAAACATCATTTGTTCTCAGCTCTAGTACTCTCCTTGCCCGATCTGCAACAAGCATTCGAGATTGAGATTGATGCATTTGACTATGCTGTGGGTGCAACTCTCACTCAACATGGGCATATAGTGGCATATCATACTGAGAAACTCTCTGATACTATTTGTAAATACACCACTTATGACAAGGAAATGTATTCCATTTTAAAAGCTTGTTGTCAATGGAAAAATTATATTCTGGGGACAGAGATGATCATACACACTGATCACAAGCCTCTGTAGTTCATACATACACAGGGGAAATTGCAGAACGACTGCCATCAGAAGTGGTCCACCTACCTGCAACAGTTCCATATCAACATCAAGTATAAGAGAAGTATCTCCAATCATGTCGTTGACTGCCTCAATCGACCTCCTATGGCTGCACTTACCATTGTGCTCCATTCCCCTGGATATGAAACATCGGAGAGACCCCAAATTTACCAACAAGATCTGGACTTCACCACCACACATCAACTCTTGCGTACAGGTGCCACTGTCATTGATTTTCACATTCAGGATGAACTCTTATGCCACCTAGGCCATCTCAATGTTCCTACAAGTGAGCATGCAAAGCTGATTTGGGAAACCCACTACAGTCGGGTAGCAGGACATTTTGGCATAGAGATAACTGTGGTTGTCCTTTAGAAACATTTTTATTGGCCAAAACTTCGACTGGAAGTTGACAAGTATATCATATATTTCACTTCCAATGCCATTTCCAAGCCAACCATAAAGAAGCAAGGCTTATACACCCCTTTGCCTATTCCTAAGAAGACGTGGGAGTCCATATCCATGGATTACATGTCTAGTTTGTCGTCCACCAAGCACAGAAATGATTGCATGTTTGTGGTCATTGATTGGTTTTCGAATATGGGCATCCTCACAGCCTGTAAGAAGACTATCACAATAGCCAATACTGCCGATCTCTTCTTCAAACGAGTTTGGGTTCACTTTGGGATACCACAGACCATCATCCCCTACCGAGACAACAGGTTCCTCAACACCTTTTGGTCGAGTCTCTGGTCTCTGTTGGACACCAAGCTCACAAAATACACTTCTTTCCACCCCCAAACCAATGACCAAATCGAGGTCACCAATCAGATGATTGTGCACATCCCATGCATGTACAATTCTAAGCATCCCTGTGTTTACGATTAAAAATCGTCAATGAAGTTTTTCCTRCAAAGTGTTGCTAAAGCCTATTATTATAAAAGATAAATAATACTAGTAGGTGGGACCCATTTGTAGATTGGAGATCAGATCTGGTCCTTATTTGATGTTGTGCTGAGGTTCGACATTGCTTACATGATGATATAATTTTGTTTTATTGGCAAAGGATAAGGCATGTTCTGTGGTTTTTTTTGCTGCTCTAGGTTCAAGTTTTATTTACAACGACCTATGTCATCCTTGCTATCACTGCAATATGTTATTGGATCTATTGCGAGAAGACCTACACAATAAACATGTTAGAAAATAACACAGACAAGAAATTGGAAATAAATGAAAAGCAATATAACAAATGCAAATGGAATAATTTAAACTATGCTATATACTATACTACATGCATCAATTTTAAATGGATTGTTGTTATCCTAGCTATTAAGTTAATAGCTATGCGATTTTATTTGAGTTATATAGTCGATATTCATGGTGATTATGCTATGGTACAGGTTGATCTAGATTGTGCTATTGGTGATAATTCGATACATGGTTTATTGTATCATATAGTTGATATGTAATATGGTCAAGTTGGAATGGAAGGAATGATGTGGGTGGTGTGTTTTGACAAGTAATAGATGAAATTTCCAATGCATGGTTTAAATGAATTGTTGGTAGATTAATGGTTRGCGTGTACTATTGAATTAAATTGACTGTGGGTGGAGGCGATGTGCATTTACTGCATGTCACCCTTACTCCTTCCATTGGTCGCCACCCTAGTCAGGATATTGTTCAATCTGGTTGATGTGGTTATGCTCTGATTTCTTAGCAGAGAGAAAACCGCTCGACCAACTCACATTTTAAGGTGTTCGATTACAGGTATGTCTTTTTTTGGCCATTCATGAATATGCTCTGGTTATGAAATGATTATTAGCTCATGTGTATTGGTTTGTGCCTTCCTTAAGTATTGCAACTCTATAAAATTGTGATTTTGGAATGAAGCGTTGATGATTCTCTCTGCAATAGTGTTGAATTCATAGTGTTATTGGTCATCCTTGTTGTTAACAACCATAAGGGATCTATGTTACCCTTGTTGGTTTGGTTGGAGGGTTTTTGTTT
>JZKD02S1750863.1:516880-538511 GCA_000966675.3 Picea glauca
TTACAAAGATAAAATGCGAAAGTAAAACAAAAGGAGGTAAGAATCCCTTGTTATCTTCAACTTATTAACAAAACACAATCCAAACCTATGTACAAAAGTTTTAAAAATAAACCAATCAATCAATGTGGATCAGTAGGAAGGTATTATTCCTTACTGATCACCTGCATATATGAATTCTATAGTATATGAGTCAAAAATTCCTCTTTTGATAGGGGTTTGTTATAAATTCTTAATCGGTGACCATTCAAAAGTAGTGGTGTCTGTTGTTCATCAATTGTCTTTATCCTGATTGAACCATTGTCATAGATAGTGTCAATTTTGTAAGGTCCCATCCAACGAGTAGTTAACTTACCTTTGAAGTTCTTGAATCTGCTGTCATACAACAGGGCCCAATCTCCTTGTTGAAAWTTTTTCTTTTTGAGATACTTGTCATGCCATTTTGTTCTCTGCTCTTGAATGAGGGTGGTTCTTTGAAGTGCTTCCCGCCTGATTTCATCCAACTCATTAAGCTGCAAGAGTCTTTGTTGTTGGGCTTCATCCAAGTTCATGCCAACTTGTACTACAGTCCTGAAGGTTTTGATATGGAATTCTATGGGGAGAAGTACCTGCTTCCCATACACCAACTCGTAGAGTGTATGTCCTGTTGTATTCCTCCAGGTGATTCTATAAGCCTATAAGGCTTCTAGTAATCTGTCAGCCCAGTCCTTGTGGTGTAGCTGTACTGTTTTGATAAGAATGGACTCAATAACTTTGTTGGTAGATTCTACTTGTCCATTTTCCTGTGGATGGTAGGGTGTATATTTCCTGTGTTTAATTTGGTATTGTTCTGTAACAGCTTTGACGAGATCAAAGGTAAATTGTGTTCCCTAATCAATCACAATTTCTCGAGGTACACCAAATTTAGTAAAGATGTCATTAAAAAGGAAATCTACCATTGATTTTTCACTTGCAGCTGGTAAAACTTTTGCTTCAACCCACTTAGTCACATAGTCAGTACATACAAGTATGTACCTTTTCTTTTTAGATGCAGGGTTAATGGGCCCTACAAAATCTAATGCCCATTTTTCAAAAGGCTCAATGACTACTTGGGCTTGAAGTGGAATTTGGTCTTGTGCAGTAGGATTACCCATTCGTTGGCATTCATCACAATTGGATACATAGGTTTTAGCATCTTTGAAAATATGAGGCCAATAATAACCAGATTGCAGAACTTTATAAGCGGTTCTCTTGTCTGCGAAGTGTCCTCCACAAGGATCATCATGGAAGGCTTGAAAAATATCATGAATTTCATCTTCCCTTACACATCTCCTGATTACCAAATCTGGTCCTGTTTTGTAGAGACAATCATCGTGTCACATATAGTTTTCACTTAGTTGAATTACTTTCTATTTTTCTCTAGGAGACAATTTTTGAGGCATCTTCCCTGTCACAAGATAGTTAGCTACATCTGCATACCAAGTAGTGAATGTAAAAATAACAAACAAATTTTCATCAGGAAAGTTATCTTCTACTGGTGTGTTATCTCCCAGATGAATCATTCTAGATAAGAAATCAACCACAATATTATCCTTACCAGGTCTATCAATAATGTTGATATTGAACTCTTGTAATAATAACAACCATCTTGTAATAATAACAACCATCTTGTAACTCTAGGATTTGTTACAGGTTTGTTCATTAAGAATTTGATGGATGAATGATCAGTGTGTACAAAAGCTTGATATCCTGTAATATAGTGTCTAAATTTATTGATAGCATGGACCACAACTAGCAATTCTTTTTCTGTGATCGTATAATTAACTTCAACTGGAGACAGATTTTTACTGGAAAAGTAAATAACATAAGTCATTTGATTTTCCCTTTGTCCAAGAGCTACCCCAAGAGCTATGTCTGAGGCATCGGTACAAATATGAAAAGGAAGGGACCAATTTGGTCCTCTTAATATAGGGGTAGTTGACAATTTCTTTTTTAGAATCTCAAAAGATATTTGGCATTCATCATCCCACTTGAATTCGACTTCTTTAGATAATAACTTGAATAAAGGGGTAGCTATGCTTGTAAAATTCAAAATGAATAATCTATAGTAGCCATCATGCCCTAAAAATCTACGGACTTCCTTTTGTGAGGAAGGTATTCTTATTTGTGTGATAATATGAATCTTTGCCGGATTAACTCTCATTCCAGAACCAGAGATGTGATGTCCCAAAACAATACCTTCAGTGAGCAACATTTTTGACTTTTCATTACTTAGGGAAAGATTAGTTTCCTTATACCTAATCAAGACTTTTTCTAGACTGGTCAAGGCTTCCTAGAAGTCTTTTCCATGGACTGTAAATTCATCCATGTAGACTTCCATGCAATCCTTGGTCAAGTCAGAGAAAATGGCTAGGACAACCCTTTGAAAAGTGGTTGGGGCATTGAAAAGTCCAAAAGGAAGAACCCTATAAGCATAGGTTCCCCATGGGCAGGTGAAAGTGGTCTTCTCCTGGTCTTTAGGTGCTATTTGTATTTGGTTATAACCACTGAACCCATCTAGGAACGAAAAATACTTCTTTCTGGACAAGGTATCCAACACTTGATCAATAAATGGTAAGGGAAATAATTCCTATGGCTGGATTTGTTCAAATCCCTAAAGTCTACACATATTCTCCACTTACCATTTTTCTTGGGAACTATGACAAGTGGAGATACCCATTGATTATCTGAAATGGGGTATATGAGATTGGCTTGAAGGAGTTTTTGCAATTCCTCTTTTACAATATCTTTAAGGGATGGATTCATCCTTCACTGAGGCTGTCTAATTGGTCTGATTTGGTCATTAGTGTAGATATGATGTGTGCATGTGTCAGGGTGAATTACTTTCATGTCTGCATAATCCCATGTAAAGGCATTAAATTGTCTTTGGATAATTTCAATTACTTGTGTCTTTTGTTCTAGTTCCAAACTACAGTGGATATACAAAGGTTTTCTTGGGATAATCTCAACAAGTTCATTACTTTCTTTCTTCTATGAGGAAGATGGTGATAAAGTATATAATCGAGTGATATCAGGGTGCCAAGTTTGTTGAAATTCAGAACTGAAAATTTGTGATAATTCTGCAAAAGACCTCAGGTATTCAATACAATTTGTATCATCCAAAAATAAACTTAAGACTTGTTCATCTGATTGTTCTTGCATTCCTCTTACCTGTTCAAGTGTTAACAGGGGTCTGATGCAATCTTATTTTCCATAGGGGTTTATAACCATACATGTATCTCCTGTGTTGGTTGGGTAGGAGGAAAGAGGACAATCTTTTGGTTATGTGTGCCATTGGATATAGTCATCTCATGAGACCGACAACTGATAAAGGCATATGCTGTGGCCAACCAAGGACGACCAAGAACCATAGGGTGTCCTAGTTTGGATGATTTAGAGTAGATGACTAGAAAGTCTACTGGATATTCCCAAGAAGCTAGAGTGATTGTGACATCATCTAAACTTCCCGCGGGGCTAATGACTGACTTATCTGCCAACTCTATCATGGTTTGGGTTGGTCTTAACTAGTTGATTTGGATCTTTTGCATAGTGTCAAAAGGAATTACATTAATTGCTGCACCCAAATCAATGAGTTTATTTGGTAAAGAAATACCATTAATTTCAACATGACTACTGGGTTCCTAGGGTCATTATATTTGCATGGCATTTTAGAAATAAATTCAGATAATTGCCCCACCACCTGAACAAGGGGAGGTTCCTTCTTTCTACTTCCTGGTTTCTTAAGGAAAGTATCTCTTATGATTTTGGCATATATGGGGATATCCTTAATGGCTTACAACAGAGGTATTTTTATACATACATTTCGTAATTCATCCTCTATATATTTGTGCAAGGGCAGGCCAGGTTTCTTTACTAATAGTCTTTCGGGGTAGGGTGGAAGATTAACTTGTTGAGGTACTCGTACAGAATGAGAAGTGATTGGAATAGGAGGGGAAGTCTCTTCTTCTGCAGGGGTGGTTTGAGTGTTTTCTTCCTTAGAATGATTATCATTTTCTTCCTGAATTATTACTGCAGGATTTGATTGATTTACAACTTTCCCTGATCGTAGTTGAATTTCATAGGTGGGAAAGGTTTGAAATTCTATATTCTACACATGGTGGGTGGGTCAATTATTGGGGTTAGGGATTGGTTGGGCAGGGATTGTTGTTGGTCTTAGAGGGTTGTGGGAAGCTTGGTTTTGTGGCTGTTGATTGGAATTTATAGGTGCTTGCTGTTGCTGGTTAGGGTTCAAGGGGGTTGTAAATTGTTGTTGTATAGGAGGTGGGATTAAAGCTTGCATGTGTGGTGGGTTGAATCCAGGTAGTAATAGGGAAATGTTTGCAGGATACTGTGGATATGTAGGGTAAGAGGGATTTCCATACAAATGCCCCCTCCAACCTTGTTGCCAAGGTTGAGTTTGAGCTTCCTGAGGTGTCCATTGTGGATAGGTCATTGGGGAAGGACCCCATTGTTGCTGTTGATATTGTGCATTAGGGTCATAAAATGCATTGGGGTTTTGTGTTCTCCAAGGTCTTCTGGAAGGGTATGATTGTTCTTATGGGACTCCTCCTCCCCTATACATGGCTTGTAGTTCAAGAAAAGTTGGACACTCTGATGTGGGGTGCTCTAGTGTACACAGGCCACAAATTTCTATGATATTTAATGGACATTCTTTCTCACCATGCTTCTTTCGGCATCTAGGACATGAGATTGCTAAAGCAATCTCCTCTTCTTGTGTCTTTTTCAGTTTTAGGGTATCTGAATGGTTACTTATTATGCTCAAGATGCTTGTTTTAAAGTTCTCTAATAAGATTCCTATCTCAATTCTAGTGACAGTTCCTGAGCTTTGTCTTGTATTTCTGCTAAAAGAATCTCTTGGTGCTTTGCCTGTTTTATCTTGTCCTCTTGAGTATCTTCTACAGTAATCTGCAATCTCTGCAAAAGGATTTTGGTTCACATCTCCTGAACTTAACAAATTTAAAACTTCTATGCAGTCATCTCTAATACCCTTCAAAAATACGTTTCTTACTACAACTGGGTCTGTGGTGAATAATTTTGATTTCTGGTAGTTGTATAGGAACCTTTATAAGTAGTCTTCAGGGATTTCATCTTCTGTTTGCTGCATTTTAAAAATGTATTTTTTAGCATTATCCGTACAATAGTCTTGGTATTTCCATAAAAATGTATCTTTCATCTGATCCCAGAAAGGATTGTATTTTCTCCTAAGCTCATGAACCATCTTAAGGATGAATCTTTCATTGTAGCAAGAAAGAGATTAAGTTTTTGGGCATCGTCTGACTAGTTATAGCTTCTACATAATATGTCAAAATCGAATAAAATAAATCTGGATCTTTAGTTGACATACCTCTGAAAGTGGGTAACGATGAAAGTGGGATATTCTTCATGCTAATGTTTCTGAAAATATCCAAGATTGGAAACCCAAAGGTCTCAGTCTCGGTGGCTTCATTTCCTTCTTATTATGCCATTCCACTGATAGATGGTTTAGAAACTAGATTTTGTGTGTCTCTTGAACGTTTAGCAGATTCATGTTCTGCCCGCCCCAATGTCGATTCTTCTGTTTTAGGTTCTTCTTCTGGAGCCTTGCTGGCTCCCCTTGAACTTTCTCCTGGTGGAATTTTTCCTGCACCAGTGTCAGTTGGATTAGTGGGGGGGGGGTTGTTTTTGAATATTTAGAGCTTACAAATCTACCCGTATTATCTATATATTTATGCATAAAATGGAAATTTGATTCTTAACTAAATTGAAATCCTAATTCTATCTAGAAGGTAAGAAGGAAACCTGGCTTCAGAGAACCCCACTCTAGTGGCCACGTGGCTCTTCACTCACGTCTTAAACATTTTATCCTCCTCCCTCAAGTAGCCTTGAAAATCATTCAAAAACTATGCAAACAATCTAAGCTAAAAATCACTTCCTACCGTTTGCAACTCCCCGACAATGGCGCCAAAATGTTGTGCTACTTATATGTGTAGTATAATGCACTCATTAATTATCAATATGAGATTTGTAATCAACATAGTTACAAGACACCAGTAAGAAAGGTAATTATAATGTCATGAGTATAGAACTATTCTAGATTATGCATGCTGGAAATAAAACAAATTAGCAAATCAAAACACACTTTGGTTGTCTTTCATAGAGAGGCTATCTACTCCATTATGGCACATGCAAGTATGAGATGGAGTTCTTTTGACAGATCAACTCTGCTATCTRACCTAGAAAACTAACTATGCAATCACACTTGTGAAAATGAAATCACACATCAATCATCAAGACATAGCATGGCTAGTTCAATAGTCAATATACTGAGTATGTTGTGGTTCAAAATGTGTTGTTGTAAACTTCACTAGTTCTCTTTCAAATATGTCTAACTACTGCTGCCAACATTTATGTCCATGAAACAAAATCAAATTCATAAAAATAGAAACAAAGCATATGCAAAACAGAGTAAGTAAAGATATACAAACAATCGTATGATCAAAATCCTAGTCTAAACTATACTGTTATTATCTGAAAGAATTAAGATTCAACTAATCTAACATCTATACTATTGAAATCAACTACTAACACTAATCTATGAGGATGTTGAACTTTGTTGGGTGGTGGGCCTTTGCCGCTTCAACAGGTCAGTGACTGGAGTCTACATTAATCTTTCTTTCAATCCACACATTCCTCTTACTTAAATTTCAAAACATAGAATTAAACTATGCTAACAACTCAACTCACATTCATTCATAAATGATCAAGACCTAGAAATAATTGACATCCTTCTATTAAACTTCAACTCAAAACCTGTTCTGCAATATGTAACATTACTTCACATACTATGTTATGATAACTCTCTACTACCTCCACCATCCTTGCCATGACTATTTAAGCAATCTTAGTCGTGAAACACAAGGAGGTGAAATCTTTAGCAAATCAATCAACTGTCAAATTTATATATTCGGTTACATATTTTAAGCTTCATCCTCATGACACAAAGTGTATGAGGATGGAGCAATAGAAAAACTAGCTTAACATAACCTTGCTAGAGCTTTGCTGATTCAACAAACATCCAACAATTATCTTTAGTACTATCTGGAGCTAAACTTGGTATATTCTGCTTTTTATATCGGTACCGGATTGTGACAGGTGAGATTCGGTAAATGGTACTGGATTCGAATAGTGCACAAGTGGTTGGTACCAGATTGTGATAGTCTGCGGCCGTTGGTACCGGATCGCGACAGGTGAGCTTCGGTACCGGATATGAATGGAAGGTGCACTTGGTACCGGATTCAGACAGTGGCAATCTGGCGCATAAGTACCAGATGGTTGAGCTGGTACAAAAAGGCTGGACTCATCTAGAGGTCAAAGGTTATACATGGAAAATTGAAACATTAGTACATGAAACATTTAGTCTCCTAGCTCAATAAACCAAAAAAATGCATGAATTAATTATACTTTACCTTATGACCTCATCAATGGCTAATGATAGTGTTCTTTGTCATTTATCCAATCTTAGGTAAGCCAAAAAGGTATAGATGAGGAGTATAATAGGGTAGTGGGGATGTCAATTTAGAGGCTCAACAGTATCCCTGTGCATCCTCATATCTCATTGCAACCCGAGGTTCCTGAAAATGATGGATGGCAAGAGATTGTCCACTCGATAGTCTCCCAACATCGTGGATGGTCCAATTTGTCCTTGCCTGCTCCTCCGCCTAACAGCCATATTATCAAAGCTTCTCCCCACTCACCAGTGAAATCCTCCCATGCTAGCAAGATATTGAAAACTGAGGCCCACTATGACCTTGAAAAAGGGAAAGCCACTACTGCTCCTTCCTCACCCTCCAATGGCTCTGACAAATCCATGTCTTCCCAGATGCATTTGAGGGACGAGTGTTCCCATGTGATCAATGAGATTATGCCTAAGGGCTCGGCATAGCCAAAGCTAAATTCAGAAAAATCAAAGGGTGACAACAACAATCAAGGAAAGAGTGCATTGCGGAGTGGGAAATATGGCTTTTGAGTTTTTATTTTTATCTATTTTTTATGACAGTTGACTTCAGGAAACTTTGGACATGTTCTATTTTTGGTTACATGAGTAATATTTTTTGAAAATAATTTCAAATGTCATGAGCTAAATTGTCAAATGTGAATAGGTGGATGGGAGACACAAGGAGGTGTGTTTACTTAACTAAATAGTTATGTTATGATTGTTATGAGCTAAAGGGAGTCACAAGGGGTCCCACCTACTAGTTAGTTTTTATTTATGACCTTTATTATGATTATTACTTCCCCCCCTAACTAAATTTGGTTGAGTCTTTTAATTAACTTAACTAATGAGTTGGTTCAACTATTTCAACCAATTCTAAATTGTTTAAAAGCAAAAGGAAACAGAGGAACAAAGGGAGGATAGAAGCAGAAGCATACTAATGTTTTCTCTTTGAGTTTATGTTGAGATAGTTCAGTTTTCATTCATTCATTTATTCATCACAAGACTAATTCTCTTTTATGATAGTAGGGTCTTATTGTAGAAAACAATATTCAGGTCTAAATCACATCATTTAGACACTTGTTTTTCAGAGGTGTTGATCTATCTTTGATAGTCTGTGTAGACATGTCTGTTTGTGAATTAGTTTTCATGAATGACAAAGTCTATTGTGCAGAGTCGAGTGGGAAGCAATCTGTGGCAAGATGATCCAACTTTTAGAGTTCAGTTTTGGTTTTCTATYAGAGGTCCTTTTGTATGTTCCATCGAGGATGTCTAAGTTTGACTTTGGTCCAAAATTTTTGCATGAGATTTTGTAAAGAAAATGACTCTTTGGTGAATTTGAATGAAATAAAGGATTTMTTTATGTCTCATCTGTCTTGATTATCATCTTGGTCACTTTAATTCTATCTTAACATTTRTTTCAACAACTAATATGTTCAGAAAATTACATAAAAAGTAAATTTCCAACAAGATTTTTATTGAAAAAAGACWAKCCTAAGCACTCGTAATTAATACTTGTGAGTTAGGATGTTAGTTTTTGTTGGCTATAAASATAGGGTGATATTCCCATCTACTTTGATTTAGCCAAGAAAGGCCTGAAAATGCTTGAGTAAGATCATTTCATATCTTCTCCTTAACACCCCGTACATGGGACGAGAGTCTCCCATATGTCCAACACAGTTACAATAGGGCTCTCCATTTTTCCACCGGCCATAGACCATTTCAGGTGGGTCTGGGATTCCAACCCTTGGGACCCATTGATGTTGCACTCCCTCTTGCCATCGCACATACATACTCTTCCCCTGATCATTCTGCGATCGAAAAAGCCACCTGATTCATTAAGAGGATTCAACACATCCGCCAACAGGTCTAGGATATTTTGCAGAAATCCAATGCTAAGTACAAGCAATGCCATGATAAACATAGGGTACCACACCAGTTTTAGGTTGGAGAAAAAATCTGGTTACATTTGCAGAAGAAGCATCTCACCAAGCCCCATCAAAAGATTTGACCACTTCGTTATGGGCCTTACACTATCATCAAGGCTGTGGTAGAAATGCTTTTGAGCTCAACACTCCACCCTTCCTTGGTCTGCATCTAATATTCAATGTGGACCTCCATCGGCCATATTTTCCACCATTATTGGACACCTCTGAGATCGTCGAACAAATGAAACCAATATATCTCAACCCTGACTGCATGGAACAAGCATCCACCGATTATATAGTGGACACACATGTTAAGGGAACTTGCCAACAACAGATCCAACTTTATCAGGTTGTTAAGGTAGGGAAACTCCTACACCAAGGCAAGTGGCTCACCCAGGGCCAAATCCAACAGAAGTTTCCTCATCTGATGGGGAAACTCAATGAAATGGAGACCATTTCTTCCTAAGGGGGGAGGATTGATCCAAATGGATATTGGTGGCCACCCACCTATTCTAACTGGCTCCCCGTGTCCATTTTTGTTCAACACGTCTTTCTGTATTTCTTTATAATTGTGAGTTCTACACTTTCGAGGATGTCTAAAGCCTCACACATTCTCCAAGTGGATACGAGTGGCTTCTCGCCTAATCCAACTGGCCTATTTTGTATGTTTCATGTTTGCACATCTTGTTGTACTTTCAGGGTTGTTTTGAGGCCCTAAACATTGTTATTTTTACTCACCACAATTAGATTGTAGACGGAGTCAGATTCTAATGACGAAATGTGTATTTCTCTGAAAGACCTTTCCAACGGGCTATCACGCGCTGAAAACGAAGGTCTTATGCAAAATTTATGACCCTAGGAAGTTGAGGTACCAAATTATGCCAACTTACCCATAGGGTCCACATGACTTTTGGCGTTTCACCTTCTAGGGTTAGGTTTTTTGATGTCTAGGGTTTTGGCATTCATGAGTAATATGAAAAGGGCCTATGGAGCCTCATTGTAATCCATTCTGCTTAGACAAATGCGTGTAGAAGCCACATCTCTTCTCAGAGATAGCTACCATCGTTCGAGCAAGTTTCAGTTCTGCAGTTTTACAATTTTAGCCTATCTCATTATTTAATAGAAGATATTGTTCACTGAATATTTGTGTTATTCTTCCTATCTCTGTGTTTATGGTATTCAGTCTGTAATCAGTTTGTTCCACTCCTAAATCCGGATCGCTTAGTCTTAGGACCGAGGCCATATTGACACACGTGTAAATGTAAACAAGTAGCCACTGAGTGATATTATTTTACAACTGCTGTGTTTGATAAAAAAGAAAGCTTCTTGTGAAGCTTGGTATAGAGGTGGGAAATTCGTCTACATGAACATAAGGCACATGTGGGTAGACAATTTTTATGCTATGTGAGCCTATGAAAGTGGGAATTTCTCCTCCGCAAGAGCTTGAAACTTTTCATGGGAGTGAAGGAACATGGATGAGATTCAAAACATTTTCCTAGATATTTACATGATATCCAAGTCCAACTATTAATGCAGGTGGTATTCATTAAGTGGACTACGCAAGGTTAGGTTTCAGTCCCTAAGAAATGAACCACCAAAGTCAACATCATCTAGCTAAGTCATGAAAGGGAGAAAAACAAGGTAATGCGCTAAGTTATAGAAGCCACATGTAGGTGGAAATTTGTAGAGGAGGTGTTCCTTAATCAAGGCACATATGCCATAATTTATCTCACCTTCTGTTTAATCAAAAGGTGGCCACTATGTTGAGTCAATCTATGCTTTGCTTATTTTTAGGCTATGCTTAGCATATTCCATTGTATAGCAATGGTAGCTAGAGGAGAGACAACCTTCAATGGACAATGAGGATGGATTTGTAAGACCATTTCATGACTCATACATTTGGGTTGCATGGGTTTTCACAATCAAGGTTATCGTAGCGGTCTCTTCTAATATTTCTTGATTTTGTTAGGGTTTCAAGATTTGTTCTTCTCATTATTGTTTTAAGATTTGTTTTCTTTCCATTTTGCAAGTAGCAAGGGCCATTGAGAGTGTCCTACCTATTTTAAATGATTGTCCTAAGCAAGAGGGAAGAGATGCAATCCTAGAGATCGATAATTTATTTCACAAAGAGCTATGGTATGGATATTTTTTTGATCATTTTTTCAAACCCACTAAAGTCAATGACTTTTAATTTCTAGGAATCAATATTTTGCTCTATGAAGGAAAATCTGATGCATAACAAAAGAGTTGAGAGTCATATGTGATAGCCATGATAATGATAAAGATAAAACCATTGGTTTACCCAACAATGCACATGGAAGGGGCAAAGACAAGAGCATAAACAACACTTAAAAAAATTAAGAGCAAAGCTATTTTCCTTCTCTATTAGAAGCATGCAAATGTGATGTTTAATATATGTGTGTTTGTTTAAGTTGCAAGCAGAGACCTCAAAAATGTTTGTTAGTATATGGGCCTCTAATGCACCCAAAACTTATATATATATATATATATTCCCTACATATGCATGTTGTTAGAAGCAAAGTAAAAACCTTAAAAAAATGAAGCTAGCTAAGCTATTGTTGTTGCAATCGAGCAGGAGCTGGAGCCTCAGGAAGATGCAAAGATCAGATGTCATGAGATGGAAGCTCCCAAGAATGTTCGGCTTCTTGAAAACTTATTTTGTTGTGATAGAATCACTTGAGCTTCTATAACACTATCTGCAATTTTGCAAGGTAAAATTTATTAAAATCCCACAGAAATTCTCCATGATTTACAAGAATGAGAGTAAATCCTTCTGGGCTCCTTGATTTTTTTTAAAGCAAGTTTAAAATGTGTGACCCTTCATGTGGAATTTAAGTTTTTTAATTAGTTTTTTACAAGTATTTATAATTATAAAATCAATTGAGTTTAGTATGAATGGTTAAGGGAAATAATTGCTATCCTCCCCACCCCAATTTAATTTCCATAAACGATGTAATGGAAACTTGTTTTTTGGTAATATGATTTTTTTCATAAATTTAAATATGAGGAAAAGTTGTCTTATAAAAAGTCAAAAAAATTGTAAAATAAAACAAAACAAATCTTTGTTGGGAATATGAATTTTTTCATAAATTTAAATATGTTCAAAAAAACATGTCCCAATTATGATGTTTCAAGTGTATACCAGTTATAACTAAAATGTAATATATCAATCAAACAAGGTTGGAATCCCATAAAAACAACTCTAATGAAGCAATAGTAATATCCAATGTTCCACCAAGACTCCGGGATGGGGGGACGTGGGTGCAGGGAGACGCACAATGGGGACGTGTGGAAGTACCCCCAAATTTTAGGGATTTTTGGGAAATGGGGGACGGGGGGACGTCACATATATAATATAAAAAATTTAAAAAATAAAATTAAAAAATAAAAATAATAATGATAATATGATAAATCTCAACAATAACAAAAATTAATTTTATATATATTTGTTTTTAATTTTTAATTTTTTTTTATTTTTTAAGTCTTACTAGGAAAATTGTTTTTGGGGGGGACTCTAGGAGTCCCCCTTTTGGTGGGGGGGGGGACATCCAGGAGTCCCCTTTTTGGGGAGTCTCGTCCCCCACCTTGGGGAGTCGCATCCCCCCAAGTCCCCCCACGTCTCCCCAAAAAGAGGACGTGGGGAAACATCCCCCCTGGAGTCCCTCGTCCCGGGGATGTGGGGCACACATCCCCCACGACCCCCACTCTGGGAGGCACATCCCCGTGGAACACTGGTAATATCCCAATGATTCAAAGTCCACTAGTAATGTAGGTGGAGCTTGTGGGCACAAGAGAGGAAAAACATACCACAAATATGGAGTTTTGTGATGCAGAGGAGATGGGAACATAGACATCAAATGGAGTTCAATAATTAGGCATTGATTTAGAGAAGCAAATTACTTGTAAATTCTTGTGAATGCACACTATTTTAATGAAGTCTGATGTACCAGACACTGCTCTTGTTTGATTGAATGAGAATATTTGTGATATGATTGAGAGAGGTAACAAATTCATGGTCTTTGTTGCAGTCATAACATTGGATTCACACTATTTCTGCTTCATGTACTTATCTCAGTAAATTATAAACATAAAAACAGATAGGAATCAAATTTTGTAGACATCATTTAAACATTGGGTTTTATGATTCTTTAGGATCAGATTATGAAATTATTTTGAAACAGAAGGGAAGCATCTGGATAATGGCAGTTCAGAAATATTATCATCTCATTCTTTCCACTCATGTATTAAATATGTGTTATATTATTTGTAGTGTGTTTCCACAAATACATTGTCGATTGTCGTTGGTGTTTTGATGCTAGAGAGCATAGTTTTTTCTCTATGAATCAAAGTATGGAATCCCAAAGGAGAAAAACTGAATTACAACAGTAGAATGTTGAACTATATTCATAAAATGAAACATCTTATAAAAAATTGTGAAAGTGTCAGCATTAACATCATAAACATTGTAATTTGAGTTCAAAAAACCTTCAGGCACACACTATGATTTGGTCTTGGGTGGTAATTTCACTTGAATACAAATGTGCAACACCCTGTTGCAAGCAATAGAGAATGTGAAACTTTGGGAAGCAAAGTATTTAAGTTATCATCTTTTATAGTAGGATGTATTTAATTCATCTATGTAATTCACAAACTATATTACCTTTTTTTTAATTAGTGTACCTTATTTTTAATTAAGGTATTTTATTATACTTTATCTTGATACATATCTTTTAGTAGATTGAACTACCCTACCTATCCTAGCCAACCATAGAACAACTTAACATATCACACCCTTATCTTAACACAACTTTCCAATAAATCATGATTGAATTATCTAAATGTAATAAGTATAAACTTATTAACTAATAGTCTCTTAAATTTCAGAAGGAAGCATCTTAAATACCTAAATGTGGACACTATAAACTTATTAACTAATAGTCTCTTACATTTCATAACGGAGGATCTTATGGTTGATAGACCCCAATGATACAACACAATTTTTCATTATCAATCTGTTGTGCCAGGCATCAACACCTTCCCTTTTTCTTGGATCCTTAATTGGAAAGCCAATTTTTTTTCAAGAAAATGGGACTCCTCCTTTTTTGTATGAGAGCTTCGTGTTGGGTTGTTATATTCTTTGCAGTGAAAGTCTAGTCAAGGTGAATCGACTAACGATCAAAGTTCGAGGTGGATCGACAACAAGTCAAAGGTTGAGGAAGTCGACCAGATAAAGTCGAAGTCGAAGATATCGACGGTAAGTCAACTAACAAGACGTCGAAGTCTGGGCGTGAGATGACCGACTAGAGACCGAATGAAGGACCAACTGGTAGTCCATTGGGAACTCAACTTGGATTCGACTATAATAGAATCCAAGGATTTGTAGCCAATGAAATGCATGGATCTGTAACTGTTTTTTGGTGCCAATCTTTAGGTTTTTTCTTGTTGTAAAGTCTATAAAGAGGCGTGTTGTAACATTGTAAAGGGTAATTGTAGAATTCACTTATGCAGGTTAATGCATGTGTAATTGTAGGTTGTTGATCATGCATATGTAAGCCGAATTGGCTACATGGTTGTTCTTGCACATACAAGAGGGTATGATGTCAATTGTTTCTTAGGTGTGGACCAAGGTTAGACATGTAACCTTTTATTCAGATTGAATAAGATGAAAAGAGAGAAGAATGATCAAAGGAACGATGGTTTTTCCCAATTAAGGGTTCCAGGGTAAAATCTCGGTGTATTGTGTGAATGATTGTGTCATTGATGTTCTTGATTAAATTCTTCTTCTCTTGTGCTAGGATTAGTGTGGAAGTGTCTTTCATATCTTAACATGTGGTATCAGAGCTTAGGTCATCCTTGAAAAGTGAGTTATCAAAGAGGTGCTATGCTTTGGCGAGTATATCAGATTTTGATTTTCCAATCTTGAATATGAGAACTAAATCCTAGGTATAATAAAAGTCGTAAGTCATAAATTGTGTTAAAAAACATGGTAAAGAATGGCGAGCAGTTCCAAAATAGAGATATAAAAATTCAATGGCCAGAATTTTGAGCTTTGGAAGATTAAAATGGAAGATCTTCCTGTAGATCGAGATCAATGGACAATAGTCTGTCTAGGTACCCATCCGACAGGCATGTCGACGGAAGAATGGGAGAAACTCAGAAGATGAGCAAGAAGTAGAATTCGGATTTGTCTTGCAGATTCAGTTTTTCTGAATGTCTCAGGTGAACATTCAGCTAAGAAACTGTGGGACAATATGGGTAGCTTATACTAGTCGAAATATCTAGTAAATAAGTTGTTTCTCAGAAATAAAGTGTATCTTCTGAGGATGAGTGATGGAAGTTCGGTGACTAAGCATTTAAATGCATTTAATGTCATGTTCAACCATTAATCATCTATGGATATTAAGATCACTGGTGAGGAGAAATGTATCAACCTATTATTTTCTTTTCCAGACTTCTCGGATAGCTTAGTCATGGATATTGGGGGTAATGCAACCACACTAGCGCTAGATGACGTGGTTGCTTCTCTGTTGTCAAAATAAATGAGAAGGAAGAACATGGAAGGATCGACCAAGATCCTCTGGTAGTGAGAGGTCGACCGATAGATAGAGATAAATGTAGATTCTACAGTAGAAATTTCAAGTCCAAGGGTAGATCTAAATCCCCTATTCAGTCGACACGAAGATGTTGGAAATGCGGTAAAGCTGGGAATCATAAAAAGGAATGTAATTTGAAGGCAACAGAAGTCAGTGATGGATCCAATGAGAAGTCGACTGACAGAAAGACGACCTCAGACAAGGGAGGTGATGTGTACCTGGCGTCGACCAATACATAGTCAGATCAAGATGTTTGGTTGATAGAATCAGGAGCATCCTATCATATGACACCACATAAAGAATGGTTTTGTGAATATGAACGATATGATGGGGGTGATGTGTTCTTGGGGGACGAATCGAAAACCCAAATTTTCGAACAGGGAAGAGTCTGACGAACACTACAGGATGGGAGGAAAAGAACCCTTCCAGGTGTGCTACACATTCCAGGTTTGGAAAGAAACCCGCTATCTGTCAGCAAGATGAGTGATGCAGGTGTGCATACTCTATTTCATAAGGATTCATGAAAGATGATCATAGGTACAATGGTATTAATGAAATGAGTTCAGATTGGTACCCTATACAATATGTTAGGGAATGTCGACTCACCTAGATGCGACAACATTATCTCTCTAGAAATCAACTCAAATGGGACTCGACTTGACTCGATGTCGACACAACTCGACTTGACTTAAGCCAAGTCGATTCAAACCGACTCGATAATACATGATGAAATCAACTTGACCAAGTTATGTCATGGGAGGATGGGACACATTGAAGAAAAATACTTCGAGGTTATTAACTAATAGTCTCTTACATTTCATAACGAAGGATCTTATGGTTGATAGACCCCAATGACACAACACAATTTTTCATTATCAATCTGTTGTGCCAGGCATCAACACCTTCCCTTTTTCTTGGATCCTTACTTGGAAAGCCAATTTTTTTTCAAGAAAATGGGACTCCTCCTTTTTTGTATGAGAGCTTTGTGTTGGGTTGTTATATTCTTTGCAGTGAAAGTCTAGTCAAGGTGAATTGACTGACGATCGAAGGTCAAGGTGGATCAACAACAAGTCGAAGGTTGAGGAAGTCGACTGGATAAAGTCGAAGTCGAAGATATCGATGGTAAGTCAACCAACAAGATGTCGAAGTGCAGTCATGAGATGATCGAATAGAGACCAGATGAAGGACCGACTGGTAGTCCACTGGTAACTCAAATTGGATTCGACTATAACARAATCCAAGGATTTGCAGRATTTGTAGCCAATGATATGCATGGATCTGTAACCGTTTTTGGGTGCCAATMTTTAGGTTTTTTCCTATTKTAAAGACTATAAAGAGGCATGTTGTAAMACTATAAAGGGTAATTATAGAATGCACTTATGCAAGTTAATGCATGTGTAATTGTAGGTTGTTGGTCATGCATATGTAAGCCGAATTGGCTACAGGGTTKTTCTTGCRTAGATAAGAGGGTATGATGTCAATTGTGTCTTAGGTGTGGACCAAGGTTAGACATGTAACCTTTTATTCAGATTGAATAAKACAAAAAGAGAGAAGAACRATCAAAGGAATGATGGTTTTTCCTAGTTAAGGGTTCCAGGGTAAAATCTCGGTGTATTGTGTGATTKCTTGTGTCATTTKYRTTCTTGATTAAATTCTTCATTTCTTCTGCTAGGATTAGTGTGGAAGTGTCTTTCATATCTTAACATGTGGTATCCGAGCTTAGGTATTCCCTGACAWGTGAGTTATCAAAGCAGTGTTATGCTTTGGCGAGTATATCAGATCCTGATTTTTCAATCTTGAATATGAGAACTAAATCCTAGGTACAATAAGAGTYGTAAGTCATAAATTGTGTTAAAAAAYGTGGTAAACAATGGCTAGCAGTTCCAGAATAGAGATATAAAAATTCAATGGCCAAAATTTTGAGCTTTGGAAGCTTAAAATGGAATATCTTCCCATAGATCGAGAATAATGGACAATGGTCTGTCCAAGTACCCAGTCGACAGACATGCCAATGAAATAATGGGAGAAACTAAAAAGAAGAAAAAGAAATACAATTCATCTTTGTCTTGAAGATTCAGTGCTGCTGAATGTCTCAGGTGAAGATTCGGCCAAGAAACTGTGGGACAATATGGGAAGCTTATACCAGTCAAAATCTCTGGTAAATAAGTTGTTTCTTAGAAATAAACTATATCTTCTAAGAATGAATGATGGAAGTTATGTGACTGAGCATTTAAATGCATTTAATACCGTGTTAAGCCATTCATCGTTTGTGAATATTAAGATCACCAATGAGAAGAAATGTATCAACCTATTATTTTCTTTTCCAAACTCCTTGGATAGCTTAGTCATGGATATTGGGAGTAATGCAACCACACTAGTGCTAAATGATGTGGTTGCTTCTCTGTTGTTAGAAGAAAATGAGAAGGAAGAACATGGAAGGATCAACCAAAGATCCTCTGGCAGTGAGAGGTAGACCGATAGATAGATATAAAGGTAGATTATCCACTAGAAAGTTCAAGTCCAAGGGTAGATCTAAATCCTTGATTCAGTCGACGTGAAGATGTTGGAAATGCAGTAAAACTAGGAATTATAAAAAGGAATGTAAGTCGAAGGCAAAAGAAGTCAATGATGGATCCAATGAGAAGTTGACTGACAGAAAGACGACCTCATACAAGGAAGGTGATGTGTACCTGGCATCGATCAGTACATAATCATATCAAGATGTTTGGTTGATCGACCTAGGAGCATCCTATCATATGAAACCACATAAAGAATGGTTTTGTGAATATGAACGATATGATGGGGGTGATGTGTTCTCGGGGGACGACTCAAAAACCAAAATTTCTGAATGGGGAAGAGTCTGACTGACACTACAAGATGGGAGGAAAAGAACCCTTCTGGGTGTGCTACATATTCCAGGTTTGGAAAGAAACCTGCTATCTGTTAGCAAGATGAGTGATGCAGGTGTGCATACTCTATTTCATAAGGATTCGTGCAATATGGTTATAGGTACGATGGTATTAGTGAAAGGAGTTCATATTGGTACCCTRTACAATCTATTAGAKATTTTCGACTCGCTTGGATGCAACAACATCATTTATCCTGAAATTGACTCAACTGGGACTTGACTTGACTCGATGTCAACACAACTTGACTTGACTTGAGCCAAGTCGATTCAAACCGACTCGATAAGACATGATGAAATCGACTCGACCAGGTTATGGCACGGGAGGATGGGACACATTGGAGAAACAAGACTTCGAGCTATGAAAAGAAAAGGTATGTTCGAATGATTCCCTAAATGTGGTTTAGAAGTAGACTTTTGTGAACATTGCATATATGGAAAACAAAGTTGGGTGAGGTTCCCATTTGGAGTGACATAGGAAAATGGGATTCTAAAACTAGTTCATAGAGATGTGTTTGGCTCGATTATAGTTCCTTCACTTGGTGGATCGCTATATTACGTCTCCTTCATAGGTGATTTTTCCAGAAAGACATGGATATATTTCCTAAGGAAGAAATCAAAGGTTTTCGAGAGATTTAAGGAGTTTAAAGCTCTTGTGGAAAACCAAACAAAAAAAAGGATTAAAGTGTCGAGGATTGACAATGGTAGTGAATTCTGTGGAAATGAATTTGATCAGTTCTATAAGCAGTGTGGCATAACATGCCAAAATAGCACACCATATACCCCCCCAAAAAATGGAGTTGTCGAGAGAATGAACATAACGTTGATGGCTAAGGCAAGGAACATGCTCAGTGGTGTTGGGCTCACACAAGAATTCTGGGTGGAGGCAGTTGAGATTGCAAGATATCTGGTGAATATGTCTCCTTATTTGGCACTAGTTGACACGAATCCAAATTAAGTATGGTCTGGTAAGAATACTTTAGTGGCACATCTCAAAGTATTTGGTTATGATGCATTTGTGCATGTTCCCAAGGAAAAGAGGAGTAAGATGGACAAGAAGGAAGCCAAATGTATTTTCATCGGATATAAAGAAGGAATGAAAGGATATAAGCTCTGGGATCTTACATCAAGGAGAACATTGTATAGCCTAGATGTGGTATTCAGAGAAGTCAGAGGTAAGTCCGATATTGAAGAAGTTGTTAAAATCGAGAATAATCCTGAGATGATGCAACTTGAAATGAGGAACGAAGAAGATGATTCAAATGAATCAAATGAATCTGAGGAAGAGGTGGAACAACAAACTTTGGTGGTAAGGATCTCAGAAAGAGTAAGAAAACCAGTCAAAAGGTATAGTCCGTCTAAATTTCATTCTGCATTTGAGCTAACTGCCATCGACAATGAGCCAAAGTTCGTCAATGAGGTAGTCGACTCAGTAGAAGATAAAATATGGAAGGACGCCATGGTTGAAGAGATGGAATCCTTGTACAATAATAAGACATGGGATTTAGTCAAGTTACCTTATGGAAGAAAGCCTGTTGGTAGCAAGTGGGTGTCCAAGAAGATTATGAATGCCGTAGGACAAGTCGAGAAGTTCAAATATCAACTGGTAGAGAAAGGTTATTCCCATGTCGAGGGAGTCAACCTCGGTGATATTTTTTCCTTTGGTTCAAAACTAACTTCCATTAGATTACTAATGTATCTAGTTGCAACATGCAATCTAGAGATAAAACATATGTATGTGACAACAACGTTCCTGCATGGGGACCTGGAAGAAGAAATCTATGGACACAATAAAGGAGGTGAAGAAGCATCTATCCTCCAAATTCAACATGAAGGATCTCAGTGCAACTAACTTCATTCTGGGAATGGAGATTAAGAGAGATTGAGCCGATAGAAATATTTGGTTGAATCAGATGAAGTATATTGAAGCAATTCTGAAGTGATTCAACATGCAGTATTGCAAATTGGTGAAGGTGCCAATTCTGTGGGAGAAAGTCTTACTGCTGAACAATGTCCAAAGACAAAAGAAGAAATAGAGGACATGGCATGTGTTCCCTATGCAATTGTTGTTGGGAGTCTAATGTATGCGATGGTCTGCACTTGACCAAACATTACCCATGCAGTGGGAGTGTTGATTAGGTACATGTCGACACTTGGAAAGGAGCATTGGACAACTATCAAGAGAGTATTCATGTATGTGTGTGGCACAAAGGACTATGCTATATGCTACTGAGGAAAACCTGGAGGTGACTGTGGTAAAGTAGATGTACATGGATTTATCAACACCGACTGGGCTGGAGATCTGGATCGACAGAGGTCGACCAACAAATATGTCTTCAATATCTTCAGTGGAGCAATAATATGGAAGAGTAAGTGACATGCGGTTGTAGCCTTGTCAACAATAGAAGCTAAATACATGGTGACCACTCATGGAAGCAAAGAAGCGGTATGAATTCAAAGGTTTTGTTTAGTAATGGAGTTTGAGTAGAGAGCTATGAAGATAATTTGCGACAATCAAAGCACAATATTTTTGGAAAAGCACCTTGCTTATCATTCAAAGAATAAGCACATTTATGTACAATACCATTTCATGAGAGATATGGTGGAAAGTAACAAGGTGCTACTAGAGAAAGTAGACATGTTGGAAAACATAGTAGACTTGTTGACCAAGTCCTTG
>JZKD02S1750863.1:571664-598426 GCA_000966675.3 Picea glauca
CAATATTTCACTGCAAGAACATATCCGACCAAAAACTATTTCAGTTAAATCTCCTATGCTTCAGACCTAATGATATTCAAGCTTATTCATCACTTCCAACGTTGAAATAATATTCTGAGTTCAGAGTATGAAAGACGTGAAGAAAGCAGTGAACACATCCAGAATACCTAATGAATATAGAATATGTCTGTGGGTCGTTATTGATAATCAACTCTGAATCGAACAAAACAGAGTTCAAGAGAACCGGAAGTCTCCTCCGTCTTTGGGAAGAACCCTAGATTTTAAGCCTACCGAACCGTTCATTTCGTTTACGTTGCAGCGTGGTCGGCGGGCATTGTCTCGACTGTCTATATTTTTTCTTGATACAGAATCTTTGGTTGGTTGGCCGTGTAGATTTAGATTTAAACTTGTGCGATCTGAAATTGGACAAATGCACTAGAGGTTAACTTGTGGACTGTAGATCCATCAAACGTCCTACCCGCCATGTTTCAATCTTGACTGTATTAAATTTACTTTGTTGTTATAGAGGGTGACCTAGACTTGTGACTTGCCTTATCTTTTCCACGAGACTCTGTCGGCCAAGGACGTTTGTAGCTACTATTGTGGGTAGTTAGTTGATGTTAGACCGAACTGTCGGGCTAGTCCCAACCATTGACACGGAATTGAAATTTCTTCGAGTTCTGCACATTACATTAACAGAATCAGAAAGCGTGTCGAGGCTTCTCTTTTATATTCAGACGACCACATCTTATTCTAAAGTTTTATATAACAAAATCTTAATCATCACGCATAAAAGAGAGGAACAGATTGAGATTAGCCACCAACCACCACCTCGAACTTACCTACACAAACATTTAATATTTAATATTTTTCAAATTTTTAATTCCCAAGTAGAAAGAATATAGATGATATACCATTGTTGATTTATGTAAATGATGTTGTGAAATTTACAAATTACTAAGATATTTTATGAAAACATCTTTATTAATTGTAAATAAAACAGAAATAATGGTAATTGATCCTTGCCATATGTTGGATAGAACCATAGATATCTATGGTGAAGAATTGGAAAATATGTAAACTTAGGTTGAACTTTTGTGTGGAGAAACATATCATAATAGGTATGGAGTTTTCTTATTTTATTTTATGCCAAATTAATAGGAAACAAATTTTAATGTGGAGTTGAAAATTGAAAAAGAAGTTTTTCAAGTCATTGGTTCAAAAATATTTTTGTTTATATGGTTGTTTTATTAGAAGAACTATAAGGGCATGTGTGGGTTAATGACGGTTTTTTACTAAGGGTTAGTGGTAATGCAATGTAAATATGGAAAAAGAACAATGATTATTCAAGGTAATTTTACAATTAATTTGAATATGGTGTAAAAGTTGAAATGTAGGAAATTGAATTAGCTTTCTGAATATATAATTTTTATTTATTAAAATTGAGTATAACTATGTGAAATTTTAGTTTTTCTAACAGTGATATGTTGTTTTCAAACAAAATATAAGGTATATGTGTCATTTTGTGTTGTAGTGAAGTATATTTTTTCAAAATTTAGAATATTAATTATATATGTATTTTTTTAAATTATGAAAGTCAATATATCCTTCAAATTACAAGGCCTCCCTTTAGTGCATGCTATGAGGGTCTTAACAATATCAAACAATTATTATTTTTAAATTGTAGATATTGCATGCTAAGAGGGTCTTAAAGTTATAAAACAATTTTTTTTAGATTGTAGATATGAGTCTCTTCTAGTGCGGTGCATAACTTATTTTAAAAACGTTAACTTGATAAAAAGTTATAGTAGAAATAAAAGGGGTATGATTTTAGGGTAGTGACAATGAATTTGTGTATCCTATACAAAAATAACCTCAAAAACAAAGATATAATTTGGTATAGATTGTTATCCTAAAGAAATCAAACTTTATACTTCCCTTTTTAAACAATTTCATGATGTTTTCACTTGGACCTGTGAGGAAATTCCAGGAATTGATCCTCGGATTGTCGAACATGAAATCAAAACATATCATAAGCCTATTTGATAGAAGCTACAACTAGTCAATTTGAAGAAGGAAACTACCATCAAGGATGAGGTTGAAAATTTTCTTTACGATGGTTTTATTTATCCAATTCCCTTGACTGAATGGTTTTCAAATCCTATTTTGGTTGCAAAGAAACAAGGTACCATTAGAGGTTGTACTAATTTTAGGGATATTAACAAATATTTCCCAAAATATAGTTATCCCACTGCATTCATTGATCATATTATCAATGAACGCATCAAGAGTGAAATATTTTCCTTTATGGATGGTTTCTCTGGCTATAATTAGATTCAGATAAAACTAGAAGACCAACACAAGATTACAACTATTTATCCTTAGGGTATTTTTTCTTATCGTAAGATGTAGTTTGGTCTTAAACATGCTAGTTTTGCATTCCATGAGGCCATGTCATATGCTTTTCATGATACCAAACACATTGTTGAAGCATATTTGGATAATTTAGCCACTCGGTCCCAGAGTTGTGTTGATAATCCATCTCATCTTCATGTCATATTCAATATATGTTCTTAGGGTATTTTTTCCTATCGTAACATGTAGTTTGGTCTTAAACATGTTAGGTCTCCATTCCATTGGGCCATGTCATATTCTTGTCATGATACCAAAAAAATTATTGAAGCATATTTGGATGATTTAGCTACTCGATGCCATAGTCATGTTGATCATCCATCTAATCTTCGTGTCGTATTCACTATGCATTAGTATTATAATATATATTTGAATCTACATAAGTTCATATTTTGTGAAGTTTTTGGGATATTACTTTGTTTCATTGTGTCTAAGTATGAGATCATGGTTGATCCCTTTAAAGTTGAGGTGATATTTTAGTTGCCTCCCCACATAATATTAGACAACTTCAAAGTTTGCAAGGGAAGAATTTTTTTTTACAATAATTCATGGTGAATTATGTGGAGATTTCAAAATATTCCATGTGCCTATTGAAGAAGTGTGTACCTTTTATGTGGGATAACCTAGCTCAATGTTCTTTTGAATATTTGAAGAAAGCCTTGATGTCAACCCCATTGTCAATTCCTCTAGAATACAATAAACACTTTTTTTTTTATCTTGTTGCATCTAGGTCCACCATTGGTATGGTGCTTGTCCAAGAGGACAATGTACAGAATTATCATGTGATTTATTACCTTAGTAAGGGTCTGTTTGGCCCTAAATTGGGTTATTTAGATGTCAAGAAGTTAACTTTAGTAGTTGTTCATTCTATCCAACGTCTTAGACACTATAGTCTTCTTCAAAAAACTATTGCTTTAGTAGAATCCAACCCAATGCAATACATTTTGACCCATCATATCATTGGGGAGAAATATTCAAAATGGATAATCATCTTAGAAGAGTTCGATTTGGAGTTTGCAACTTTGATATCTAAGAAGTCTTTAGCTTTCACAGAGTTGATGTCTGAGCTTCCTAGAGATGTTGAGGAATATGTGGTAAATGAGTCATTTTCAAATGGATCTTTATTCCTCATTGACTCTTCTGATCCCCTGGTATGGATATGTATTGCTATATATTCAAACCCAACTATTTAACCCTTAGTTATCCTAAGATTAATGTCGATGTATACCCTATCAGGACAAGAGTTATCTCATAATTAGAAACACACCTTATCGGTATGATGTAGACTTAATATTGCATTGGTGCTTAGTCGATGACCAATATGAAAGGGTCTTAAATGATTTCCATGTGGGAGAATGTGGTGTTCATCTTTCTTCAATAGCCACAACCTAGAAATTTTTGCACAAAATATACTTTTGTACATCCATCTTTAAATATTGTATCAATGCAATCTAGAAGTGTCATCCTTCTCAAGTATTTACTTGAAAAACATTCTCATCCTACTCTATTACACCCTATGGTTACTATTTTCCCTTTCAAAAAATGGGGGATAGAATTTATGACATGTAATATTGCATTGGTTGATGCTCACAATTACATCATTATGGTTGTTGACTACTTCACCAAGTGGGCCAAAGATATGCCTATTTCTTCCAACAATGGTACCATAACAACACTTTTCATATTCAACCATATTATTTCTAGGTTTGATGTTCTTAGAATGATTGTTATTGATCATGGGTTTTAGTTTCAAAATAACATGATGACCAAATTGGTAGCCAAGTTGGGTTTTCAATATGAAAATTCATCACCTTAATATCCTCAGTCTAATGCTTAACTAGAAGCCATCAATAAATTTTTTAAGACCAACATGTAGAGAATGGTGAGTAAGCAGAAGACCAAGTGGAACCTGATAATTTTTGTGAGATTATGGACATACCAAACCTTAATAAAAGAAATACCACCAATTTTGCACCTTTTAAAATCGTTCATGGAGTGGAAATAGTGTTACTAATTGAATGTGAAATACCTTTGTTGAAGCTAGCCATAGAACTCCTGCATAATAGATTTTTGAAGAAATAATGTCTTGTTTACATGTCACATCTTGATGAGCATCATTGAGAAGATATGTTGGATAAAGAGACTCATAAGAAGTAGGTGAAATCCCATTATGATAAAAGTGTTCATCCTTGCATATTTTCTAAAGGATATTTGGTATTGGTATATGACCAAGATCATGAAAAGTTAGAGGTAGGAAAGTTTGAACCTCTTTGGCATGGTTCTTACATTGTTAGCCATGTATTGCAAAAAGGGGCCTATGAGATAGTTGACTATGAAGGAAATCATTTTTCCTAAGCATCAAAATGGACTCTACCTAAAGAGGTATTATGCATAAGATGCAAGGCTACATGGTTCTTTGTAATATGTTGTATTTTTAAAGTTTTATACTTTCGATATATTTTTTTTGGTATTTGGTTGTTTTGGTTCACATGCTTATCATGCTTAGTGCTTTTTTTGGTATTTGGTTGTTTTGGTTCACATGCTTATCATGCTTAGTGCTTGATTTGTAGATGTCCACCTATATCCCAATCTCTGTAGGTTTCATATATTTTTCCAACTATAGTACCTAAAACATTGCTTTTTCCACATGGGTTATTTTTTCACCCATAGACCAACTAGTGACTTTAGGGGGAACATACCCGGGTCCTACAACCAACGAAATTGTGGAGTATAGTGTACTCACCAAACTTCTTTCTTAAGTTATTTCTCTTATCGTCGAAATGTTAGTTGTTTATTTTTATTCATAGTTAGTGGTATCTCAACTAAAAAAATATATATCTTGTGAGAAATCCTATGCTTCTTAGTAAGTATTTGAGGGCGTGACTTCTTGAGAGATAGTTTGATTTGATTAATTATGATCATGTTCATAGAAGTTTAAACATGTTGGTTAATTAATTGGATAACTATGTGTTAGATTTACATTTGTTACATTAAAATGAACATCAAGGATCCATGTGCAATAATCATGAATATAAATCACAATCATTTAACTCATAAGTATAATTGAACCATATGTATAAATAAAATAAGAAGTTGATACATCATGTCCAAAGTATCTAGTGTACAAAATTAGGTTACATGATCCATAATATACAATTTTGAAAGATATCCAATCTATAATATATAGATACTATCTTAGAGAGACTCAATACTAATCCTCTCTATTAATGTTTATGCCATTATTATAGTTCTTTGCATTTCAATAGATAACAACAACATAAAGTCAAGATCACTGAGAAATACACAATCACAAGAGACACACCATTTATCTTGGGAAACCCTCTAGGGGAAGAAAACCCAACAAAACTTCCTTATTATAGATAGCCAATACAATGCCAAGAGATAACTCAAACTAATACAGAAGATCCTCTCCCAAATATGCGCCACTCTCTCTCCTTCTTCTCTAACTGCAGATATGAAACTTGTCTCTCAATGAGAAAGTGAGTTGTGTGTCTAAGTGAGGCATTGGCCTCTTTATTTATACAAGACTGACACGTGTGAAGTGTCTCTTCACTAGCAGGGTCGAATTCTAAAACTGGTGGTTATAACCACCTTTAATATATTCTGGGACCTCTTTAATATCTGCTATGGACGACTTCTTATTCTGCCTATTATAATTATCATTTGACCAATCTGCAAAAGGGGATTTGGTCCTATTACAATAGTAGACATGATCAATCCACAATGGGGATTGATCCAATGAATAATATATCAGATAATAATAAGAATACACTTTGCAGTTACATTATTTCAACACTCTCCCTTAACAAGAAGGGTATTCTTCAAGAGCATAGGTGAGAGAGAGGTCTACATCATCAGTGACATCAGGAGGGAAACATCATTAATATCATCTTGGAGCACTGACTGGCATATCTATAAATCATCAGAAGTTTTTGTCATTGGCAAGCATCGTCATTCTCAAAGGAATGCAATCATCATTTGCATCAATATGGATTAGTATAAAACTAATACATCATCATCATCATAGCACAAGGCTGGCTCATCATCATCATACTAGAGTGGCTTTACGTCACAACTATCAAGCCAGAAGCACAGTTCTAATCTCATCTCATAGTCTTGCTTTATGTCACAACAATAAAGATGGAAGCAAGATACTCACCCTGCTTCATGTCACAACCATAAGGTCGGAAGCAGGATGCTAGAATGTCTTTATGTCGTAGCTATCTAGCGGGAAGCACCGTGCTAGCCTCATCTCATCATCTTACTTTACGTCACAACCATAAGGTCGGAAGCAAGGTATACGTCCCGCTTTACGTCACAACCATCAGGTCAGAAGCATGATACTAGACTAGCTTTACATCACAACTATCTAGCCAGAAGCTCAGTACTAGTCTCATCACATCTTCTTGGTTTACGTCACAACCAAAGGTCAGAAGCAAGGTATATGTCCTGCTTTATGTCACAACCATAAGGTCAGAAGCATGGTACTAGAATTGCTTTACGTCATAGCTGTACAACCAGAAGCATAGTACTAGTCATATCACATCATCTTTCTTTAAGTCACAACCATAGGGTCAGAAGAAAGGTATACAGCCTGTTTTAAGTCACAACCATAAGGCCAGAAGCAGGGAATTTCTTATCACAACAACTACTCCTCCTTTCGAGGAAGGTCCTTTCGGACTATGCCAAGCTTATCTCGGAAGTACTCAAACTTTACACGAGATAGGGGCTTGTTCAACACATCAACAACCTGTTCATCCATACTAATGTACTAGAGCTTTATGGATCCTCTCTGCACCATGTCACGAATGTAATGATATCGGATCTCTATGTGCTTCAACTTATCATGAAATACAGGATTCTCTGTCATCTTTATGCAGCTTTGGTTGTCACATAGGATCAAGGTTTCTTCCATCTCTAGGTCAAATAGACCGGTCAACAACTTTCGAAGCCATATAGCTTCACAGCTAGCAGAACACGCAACAATGTATTCTAGTTCCACTGTGCTGAGAGCAATGTTGGATTGCTTTCTACTTTGCCACGAAATCATGGCTGATACCAAACTAAAACATCATCCTGAAGTGTTTTTCCTGTCAGAAACACTTTTTGCCCAATCTGCATCAATATATCCACTCAATGTGAAATCATGATCTTCATCATAACTGAGACCACAAGATAATGTACCCTTAAGGTACCTCATCACATGTTTTGCAGCCACAAGGTGAACATGTCTGGGCTCTACCAAAAAATGACTCAAGGTGTTCACGACAAAACAAATGTCTGGTCTAGTGTTCGTCAGGTACATTAGCGATCCAATAATCTGTTTGTACAAGGTGGCATCAATCGATTCTGACGAAGTATTGACCAATAGATTCAACTTCGCTTTCATAGGTGTATTCATGATCTTGCATTCCAACATGTCGAATCTCTTCAGGATTTCAACTACATACTTCCCTTGATTAAGGAAGATTCTCTCTAGACTCTGCCATATCTCAAGACCTAAGAAATAATGGATTAGGCCAAGGTATTTCATGTAAAATTCTGAGGCAAGTCTCTTCTTACATTTGATGATGAGCATTTCTTCTCCAGTTAAGAATAAGTCATCCACATATAGAAATAATATCACTGGCTCATCGTTCATAGCCTTGAAGTAGAGGTTAGAATCTGCTTTACTCTTGGTAAAGCCTAAGATCGTCAAGAAACTGTCTATACAACCATACCAAGCTCTGGGATCTTTGCTTCAATCCGTATAAGGCTCTCTTCAATTTACAGACGTGAGACTTCCTGTCTTCAACTTCAAATCCTTGAGGTTTCTCTATATACACTTCCTCTTCGATGACACCATTTAGAAAGGCCATCTTTACGTCCATCTGGTGTAACTTCCACTTCATCTTACCTACAAGGGATATGATGGTTCTGATCGAAGTGTATCTGGATACATGAGCGAATGTCTATTCATAGTCAATGCCTTCTTTCTGAGAAAATCCCCGAGCGACGAATCTTGCTTTATATTTTTCAATACTTCCGTCAGCAACATGTTTTATTTTGAAGAGCCATTTGGAGGATACCACATCTTTACTCTTCGGTTTGGGAACTATTTCCCATACATCATTCTTGATTATGGATTGGTATTCCTCTGTCATTGCATCTGCCCATTCTTTCATTTGAAAGGCTTCTTCAAAGCTCGCATGCTCCTTCTCTAGGAGGTCACACATCAAAGCCATACAACTGGAAAATGGCTTTGGTCTTTTCACCTGTCTCGTGGTTCCTTGGGGAACACCATACTTCTCCCCATCTTGAATAATCTCTCTGGCCCAAGCTGGCTTTCTTTTATGAAGGATTGTCATCTGAGGTGGTTCTTGAAATTCCACTATATCATGATCTTTTGGAATTTCCTGATCAGGGGAAATTATGTCTTCCCTCACTGGTTCTGCAGCTCTGGGAATGTCCCTCTCTACAGTTTTGGGGATTACGGGTTCCTCTTCATATACTTCTTCAAGCTGGCATCTTCTTGATTTCTTGAGCACTGCATCTTCATCAAAGGTCACATCCCTACTTATCTCAATGTGATAGTGACCTGGTATATAGATTTTGAAGGCCTTGGAGACCTCATAGTATCCCACAAATATTCCCTTCTTTCTTGAAGGTTCCAACTTGTTTATCTTCTCTTTCAGTATATGAATAAATACTGGGTAGCCAAATATTTTGAGATGGATTACCTCTGACTTCTTTCTGGTGAACATCTCTTCCGGGGTCTTGAGCCCAAGTGCACTATGGGACAATTGGTTCTGCACATATACATCTTCCATTGCTTCTTCTGCCCATAAGCACATTGGAAGATCTTGATCATGGATCATAGTCTTCACAGCTTCCATTATCGTTATGTTCTTTCATTCAGCTACACCGTTTTGTTGGGGATTATAGGGAGTAGTGAGTTCCCTCTTGATCCCAACATCTTTGCAGAAGTTCACAAAATCTTTTAAGGTGTATTCTCCTCCATTATATGACCTGAGTATCTTGATCTTTCTTTCAGAAAAACTCTCTATCAAGGCTTTGAATTCCTTGAATTTGCTGAACATTTCATCTTTAGATTTCAAGAGATACAACCAGGTCTTATGAGAATAATCATCAAGAAATGATACATAGTACACATGCCCACTGATGGAGGACGATGGCATTGGGCCACACACATTTGAATGAATGAGTTCTAGGACTCCTTCTTCTTTGTTGTCTCTCTTCGGAAAAAGGGTTCTTAGTGTTCTTCCCTTGTGCACATCCATTGCATATTCCTTCATGTTCAACCTTGAGTTCTGGTAAACCTGTGACCCCTTTGCATATGTATGGTGGTGCCTTGTAGTTAATGTCAGCTAATATTCTATGCCAAGATTCACATGGATTCTCAATGGTGTGGGTCATGGCAGCTTCTGAGGGACCCTTTAGCTTATACAAGCCACCTTCTTCTTTTCCAATGATGATTGATTCTTTTAAGGTTTCTCCTTTAGCACGTTGCCTTCTGCAACCTTCACTATAGCTTCCTCAGGGTAATTACCTATGACCTGGAGCAAGGTCAACAAAACAACAATCAAGAATAATATCCTTTTGATAATATAAAGCAATAGGAGGAACAATCATCATAGTAGCTCCTTTAGAGCTATCACTTGTAACTTGTCTAAAGCAAAGATTAAAGGTAAGGAATACAATACGAAAAATGAGGTCAACACTCTCATAGTGTTGTGATCAAACATTCCTCCATGGAAAGCTGGAACTAACACATGAGATTCTTCCTAGAGGAGGTGTTAGTTGCATCAGAAAAATGATTAAGTTAAGAATTTATCTCTATATGCTCACATGCTATTAAGTATGATACTTTACAAAGACTACTATCTCAACTATAGTCATCAACTTGTCATGTGTACCTTTGAATCTTATTAACTTTATTAATCAAACCTAGAGCCTTGTCCTCATGAATGAGTGCTTTCTTTTCTTCTGAGTCTCCTTCACTCAAGATGACGAGTGATTTCTTCAACCTGTCTTTTGTACTAAGACAATACGCTATATTGACAGAAGGTTGGGTTAGAGGATAAGTTCTATGATCTCAACTTTTAATCCATCTAATACCTTGACTCAGAAAAGGTTAGAATGAAGGTCATAGCTACAACATGCAACATTGATCAATACAACAAATGGATGCATATCAAAATAATCACACCTGGGTTGCATCATTCCTCTGAATGTGTTGGATCTTGAGATCCTTCTAGATATATGGTAAGAGATCCCTTCTCCTACAAATACTCTTTAAAGTTTAACCATTTAAACATATGTGAGTACATACCTCTGATAGCATTTGTAGGTAGTGGCTCCATCTTGCAGCAGCGGTAATCATTACCAACTCTTTAAAAACTTCAAGGGTGATGACAACTGGTAGTATGACTGCAACTGCAACTGGTACTGCAACTACAACTGGTTCTGAGACTGCAATTGCAACTTAGGGTTTTATGAGGAAACCCTAATTTTTCAAACTTTGAATTTTGAAATTATGATCGAGGGGATAGGTGTGTTGAGCTGAGGCGAGTAATATGGTGCAGTCAGATTTTTGAAAATCCAACTTTTACCCCCTCAAACTTGATCTGCGGATTTCTAGACTGGTGCTTCTGGTTTTTTGGTACTTCTGGTAGTCTGGTTTTCTGGGTTTTTGGTACTTTGTGAAACTAGGGTTTCACTTTCTTGAAAATATAACCACTGAAAAGGTGCGCTGAAGGTGCCAAAATGATCCTTGGGGGAGGGTGCACTTTTCTAGATGGTTTTAGGGATGAAATACCTCTCCAATAAAAAGCCCTAATTTTCATGTACAATAACAGTGACATTTTTCACTTTTCTCTTGTGAAAGATGCTCTCTTCAGCTTGGCTCTGATACCATGTTAATGTTTATGCCATTATTATAGTTCTTTTCATTTCAATAGATAACAACAACATAAATACAAGATCATTGAGAAATACACAATCACAAGAGACACAACATTTATCGTGGGAAGCCCTCTAGGGGAAGAAAACCCAACAAAACTTCCTTATTATAGATATCCAATACAATGCCAAGAGATAACTCAAACTAATACAGAATATCCTCTCCCAAAGATGCACCACTCTCTCTCCTTCTTCTGTAACTACAGATCCAAAAGTTGTCTCTCAATGAGCACGTGAGTTGTGTGTCTAAGTGAGGTGCTGGCCTCTTTATTTATACAAGACTGGCACGTGTGAAGTGTCTCTTCACTGGTAGGGCCGACTTCTCAAACTGGGTGGTTATAACCACCTTTAATATATTCTGGGGCCTCTCTAATATCTACTGGGGCCGACTTCTTATTATGCCTATTATAATTATCATTTGACCAATTCGCAAAAGGGGATTTGGTCCTATTACAATAGTTGACATGATCAATCCACAATGGGGATTGATCCAATGAATAATATATCAGATAATAATAAGAATACACTTTGGAGTTACATTATTTCAACACTCTTAGGGTGTTCGTGTCTCATGGTAGCACACTATATCATTGGTTGCATGACTCATTAATCAAATAAAAGGACATGGTACACCAACCATGTGGCGCTACAAACTTTGGGGCACATCCTTTACCCTCATCATAGGCACACCCATGGGGAGCCCCTGTATATTCCTTCATATGTCATAGAGGTTTTGAGAAGCATCATCATCTTTGTCTTCCTCATTTAGTTATTTCTCTTCTTAGTCTTTGTAGTGGTTCAAGGCCATCCTAGCTAGATGGACTAGTCCCACATCTTTGTCATCCATTATGATTGTCAACAATATTTTATAAACAAAAAAAATAATATTTTTAAATACAAAACAATATGTTATAACTTTTAAAAAACTGAAGTTTGTTTCTTACATATGCCCCCCCATTGTTCTTTTAAGGGAAGCACCAACTTAGGACCATGAAATTTTTTTGTACCAACATAAGGGTAGTCCTTGATAACAATTTTTTTCTCAACCCACCAGTCAAATAAATCCTAACCAAAAGTTCTCATGTTTATTCCACCCCCGAGGTGAGCCATGCAGTCTTTGTATTGTTTCATCCTGGGCTCTAATGGCCCAAAAAATAGAATTGATACACATGGTCACATGTATGGGACTCACTCTAGGAATAAAGAGACAAGGATTGATCCATAGAAAAACTACTTTTGTATCCCTTTCTTGCATCTGGTTAACTAATCTCTCATGTTGACCACTAAGACAATACACCAGTCATACACCGTGGGCCTCAAGAACTGCACATCATAGTGAATATGAGCATGCTAGGACAAGTGAGGTGCTATGGAACCATCTGCATGAGTGATCATAAAGAGGATATTTCAAAGAGGTAATTGTTGGACATCTTTGATATGCACCTAATTACTGCTCTTTATTGACCTTGGTTGGCAATAAGAAGCTATGTACCCATCCATAATGCCTATAGAAGCACCCTTCCTCCTCTTTTTAGGACCACCAACTCACCATATCAGGATAATCCTATATATATAGATGATTGTTTTACCCCTTTCGGGCCTTAGACAACCATTTTTTTACCTTTTGTCAAAACTAATCTCACAGTCCTATGGATAACTCCAACATAAATATATTTTATTAATCCCAGCCATATATAAATACATTGAGTTATGGGCATTGGTTTCATTTTCCAAGAGGTCCAATGATTTTTCTTATTCACCTATTACTCTTCATATTTCTTCTAAACAAAATATTTATAATAATATTTACGAGACACCATAATACTTAGGATTATGTATCTAACATTTACCCCCTTAATCCGAAGGGGTGTTTGTGACTCCAAGCATATTTCTAAACTTTTCAAACTTTTCTCTTCCAAGTTCTCTGGTAAATATGTCTACAATTTTCTTTTCTCACATGTGGAACCATGTATCAAATTAATTGTATTGGAATCTACATGATTTTGAATCAGATGGTACTTCATGTTGATCTTCTTTGTTTGATCATAGAATCCAGGATTCTTAGCCAACTTGACTGCATACATGTTTTTGATTAAAGCATGGGTTACATTTTCCTATTTCTCTTGCAAATCCTGTAACATCTTACTGAGCCACACTATCTACCTTTGTTTATTTTTTTTGTAGTAGTCACATACTCTGCCTATGTAATGGAATACGATGGAATAATCAGTTTTCATGATATCTAAGAGGTAAATACTGATCCAATATTTGTGAGATATCCTAAAGTAGACACTCCATTCTCCTTATCCCCATCGAAGTCTAAATTTGTATATCCAACTAGTTTTAAGTTCTCCACCTTAGAGTATTTGAGCCCAAAGTCTTGAGTTCCCTTCAAGTACCTCAAAACACTCTTGATAGCACACTAATTTCCTTCACAAGGCTTTTTCATGAACCTAGAAATGATCCCAACTACAAATGAAATATCTAGTCTAGTAGTGCTAAGGTAGATAATACTCCTCATAAGTTGTTTATATTTAGTTAAATCCTCAAATTCATTCCCTTCTTTTGACGTTAGCTCCAAATTTTTCTCCATTGGAGTAGAGAGAGGATTACAATCAACCATGCCAAATTTATTCAACAACTCTTCAATGTACTTCTTTTGGGAGATGAATATATACCTTGGATTCTAAGTTGCTTAAATACCCACGTAGTAGTGAATATGTCCCATGTCTATGATTTAAAAACCCTTCTTTAATTATTTCTTTATGGATGTGATATATGATTTATTGTTCCCTCTTATCAAAACATCATCTACATACACCACAAAATATACAATAGTTTTTCCAAATTTATTCATAAACAAAGTTGCATCATCAAGATTAAAATGATTGAAAATGATATTCAAAATATTCTCTTTGAGATTTTCTTATCATGCACAAGGTTATTTCTTTAGGCCATATAGATACTTGATGAGATTTCATACCTTAGGGTCTTGACCCTTCACAACAAATCCTTTTGGTTGAGACATTTATACATTCTTCAAATCTCCATTCAAGAAAGTTTTCTTCAAATCCATGTGGTGAATTTTCCATCTATTATGTGCTACCAAATCCAACAAAACATGAATGCTATCATATTTTTCTCTGGATAAAAAAGTCTACTCATAGTCTATGCCTTCTTTCTATGCAGATCCTTTCACCACAAGCCTTTCCTTATGCTTATCAAGTGATCCATCTGATCTATATGTGTTCCTGTAGATCCATTTTCATCCAATTGGTTTGGTTACAAATGGAGGATCCACCAACTTCTATGTACCATTATTAATGAGAGAATCATACTCCTTCATAACTTATTTCCACTCACCATGAGAAACAAATTCTTCAAAGGAAGTTTGTTCAAATTTAGTAGATAAATTCAATTCACATGAAACATGAAACATCCATATTATTCATATCACCTGGATATGAATTATCTACATCACCTCCATCATTTTTTCTTGTTGAACTTTTGTTTCCCATCTTCCCAACCTCAACGGGATGAACACTTTCCAGCATCTTTATGATCTAGTTTGGAAATTTTTGTGATGATCCAAGTTTCTTAAATAATTGATATGAAGCTACACTCCCATCAAGATTCATCCTTTCAATCCTCTCAATCACGTCATCCAATTGAACCTTATGTTCTGATAAAGTGGTTTGATCTTCTACATGAGGGGGAAATGACACTTCAAAAGGAAATTCTAGAGATTGATCCAATACAGTGATGACCCCTTCAATATGTGGAATCTCGTTATAAAATTCATGATATGTACTTGCATGTGTAAATCTACCGATATGATCAAGATGTTGCTCGATATTCTTTTCATTCTTAGTGTATTCAAGAAAAATCACATCTCTAGAAAGAATGAACTTTTTATTTATCTTGTCATAAAGACAATATGCCTTGGTGGTAAGTACCCCAAGAAGATGCACTTTTGACTCCTTGCAACTAGTTTGTTCCCAGGAGAATAATGGACTTCTATTTGTTATATGCACCACACATATAACTTCATCAACCCAATACATCAAATTTACATTCTTGAAAAATAACATGGAACATAAATATTTGAGAGTGTCATGTTCATTCTTTATGCTACACCATTCTACTAAGGACTGTGTATTATGGTTGTTTGATGATTAATCCCATGTTTAAAAATATAACTTTCAAACTCATTGGAATTATATTTTCCTTCGTTATCAGTACAAATAGTTTCAATACGATATTGAGCTTCATTTTCAATCCATAGATGAAAATTTTTAAATGTTTCAAATGCTTGAGATTTTTATTTCAATAAATAAACCCAATACATCCTAGTGTATTCATCAATAAAAGTCATGATATATTTATTACCAAAGGGAGATGCAACAAGCATGGGGCCACAGAAATCTGAGTGTGTCAAAACTAGCTTTCTACATGCTCTTGAATTGGAATCATGAAAAATATGTTTGTTTTGTTTAGCAAGGATACATGCCTCACATCGATTCGAGTTCCTTGGAAAGGTAGGAAATCTAGAAACTCCATTTTTATTAAACATACAAACACTATCATAATTGATGTGCCCAAATATAACATGCCACAAGAGATGAGATGACAATGTACCTTTATCATAATGAGAGAGGTATGCAAAATTCCATGCTTGTGTGGGGGTCCCTTTTATCTAATTATTCTTCGAGAATCTTAAGTAATAGATCATTAACTCAAATAAAAATATATTTCACTATAAATATAAAGTTGCAAGTTTACAACCTACTCCAAAGATTGTGATCATTATAACCATAGTTTTGACCTCAAAAGCCACCCATTCTCCTCTCTTAACAACATCGATCCCCATGACATATTACTCTCCATCAGCCCACAAGCTACTAAATCTCTTATAAGACGTGAAAGAAATAAAAACGTTTTATAAATCATTAATAATTAACACCACATAAAAACGATGTACACATGCAAGAAACATAGGAGAATTCTTTCCACTTTTACGTAATTACTCAATACTATATGGATACTAAAATGTACGAAGCCCAAATCTCTTCGAAATTTAATGTTCAACACCATAAGAACAATACACATGGAAGAAAAATAAGAGAACATCGTACATAGATTATATGAGATTATTTTGGCTTTTTCCTATCTACTAAATATATGAGATGTCATTTAAAAAAAAACGAGCGCCTTGGAAATCGTTAATAATTGAAAATACACATGATAACGACATAGAAATCTTAGCAGGAAGTTTTAGTTGTGGAAGGTTAACACTATTGATACAACTGAAACTGTAAATAGGCCAAAGACAGTTTCAACTATTGTAAATTAGAAACTTTACAGTATTTGATATGAATGTACAATGTGTTTTTATGGTAATCTATATAATTTGAGTGGGGTTAATGGTTTTTTTGGAAAAAAATATTTATACTAGAATATAATAAGTTTTTTAACCTTTTACTGAAAAAGAAAAGTTATTTTCCTTTTACATAGTTATACATAAGAGTTATGATTATAGTCCACAAAACAAGTTCCTTTGTCAAAATTTGTAGATATAACAAAATACAGATTTTTTGCATTTACAATTCATGTTTAAAAAAGACAGAATATTTAGTTCTTCAATTTTGCTGCAGAAATATATTAGTTGATTAGCAGTCTTTGGAATCTCTTTATCTGCATAGTATATGCCCTCTTTATCCAGCTGCAATGCTTGCTTTGAAAGCTGATCAACTTCCTTATTATATTCTCTATTTATGTGTTGTGCTTTTAGTTATTCATGTTTAAAAAAGACAGAATATTTAGTTCTTTAACTTTGCTACAGAAATATATTAGTTGATTGGCAGTCTTTGGAATCTCTCTATCGGCATAGTATATGCCCTCTTTATCCAGCTACAATGCTTGCTTTGAAAGCTGATCAACTTCCTTAGTATATTCTCTATATATGCTTTGTGCTTTTAGTTATTGAAACTTCCAATACTAGAATTTTTGTCATTCAAGGCTGAAGAGAAACCACTTGTAAATTGTTTTCAAGAGAAAACCAGTTAATAATAATCTTGGAGTCTCCTACCAGTTGTAAACTTTTTACTTTTTTATATAATGAAAAATACAAAATACATCACAAGGCTAAAAGTTCACCCCTTGTATTGGTTCCAGTGCCAAGTGCATCTTTAGACTGAAAGTACCAAGTTCTGGACATTTTAATATAGCTCTAGCCCCACATTTTGTGCTCTCACATTGTGAGGCTCCATCAAAGAATCCCACTGCCAAGTTCCAGTCTAATAAAGAAGGTTTAGAAATCCTATCATGGTGGACAGATAGTATGTTTTTGTTTTCCCCTGTAAAATTTTGTTGCAAACCCTGATCAATGATTGTGGATGTTCCTCAAAGATAACCAAGTTCCTTTGCAATAGTTAAGAAAATGTGTTTCCTCCACAATCACAAGTTCAAATTCAAAAGAGGTAGGGTATGTACACGTTCAAATTCAAAAGAAGTAGGTATATACACCTCAATAAACTTTATAATTATGAGAACATCCTTTCTCCCACAAACTGTAACCTTTGTTCCACAAACTGTAAGCTTAGTAACTGTAAGCTTAGTAGTGATCTTATAAATAAATTATTATTATATTTATAATTTGCATGTTCATGACTGTTACTAATCCAGTGGTGATTCAGAAGTTTCAACGCGAATACGAAATAAGGTTACAAAAGTTGTATATTCAAGAAACGTGGTGTATAAACTGATTTTCCAAATATAAGAAAATTTAGTACAGTGAATCATGGCCAAATTTAATCCCATCCCTTCCTTAAAAGAACTAAAATAAATGTAGAGATACACAACAGATTCCGCTGGTGGAGAGACATGAAATTATAAAAACACTAAGCAATATGATTTGGAAAACAAGGCAGCCTCTCTCTTGATCCTCTACCAGCTGCTATGGCCGCCATAGCTGTATAAACAAGAACCTGCTCATCCTCTATGCATGACCGCTAAATTCTTTACATATCTCTAAAATTGCTGACCCAATTCTGATCTCCCACCTTGGCGGCACTCATGGGGACGACCACCACTGTAATAGAAGTCAGAATTCATCGATTTCCAGCTCTTATTACTGGGCAAGCAATCGTTTATTACACTGTCCTGTATGAACCCTTGTTCGGCATTTAACTCTGTGGCTTCTGCACCTTGCCAAGGAAACCGATATGTATTAACTTCCCCTCATCTCTTTCACAGTCGTTGGGCAGTTTCTTTCTGATGTCAGATTCTATGGTATCCTCCATTTCCTCATGGCCTCTTTCATTATGATAAGACGTGTAGCTTCTCAGGTCAGGGCCCTTGGAATAAGGCCGTCGATCTGTGCTCTGAAACGCTGCGTCTTGTAGAAAAAGGGCAGCCGGTCTTCGTCCTCGCGGAAGGTACCCACAAGTCTGTAACGGTCGAATCACATTATATCAGTTTGCAATTTACCCTAAACCGAACTCTAAATTTCTAACGGTTAAATGAAGTACCACCAAAGTATAAAATCTATCCATTACCTTGCACGTCCCCAGATCGATCCTGGCGTCGCCGTAATCCGTTTTCTCGTCTTCCCCGGACGGAAACATTGTTTCTGCAGTTTCTTTTCCTTAGAAATCCCAAGAACGATCTCAACCCAGAGAAGTTAACCTTCCTTCCTTTCTTTTCATCGGAGCTGTTATAATTCTGTGGCTTGATTCTCGCTCTCTGGTCAAGATTTCGAATCTCTTCRTTGTCGTCATAATTCTTTTTCTYGAATTGAAGGTAAYCCCAGGAYGAGGAATCGGGCTTGTAAACGATCTCCAAGCTGTGTTGTTCATAATTGGCCCTTGCCAACCTCACCAACCGCTCTCTGAGACACGACGAGCAGATCCCTACTACTGTCTGCGATGGATGGAAAGTGCATCGATTCAAGGGCTCACCGAATCTGTCCATTCTTCCTGAACAATATTTCACTGCAAGAACATATCCGACCAAAAACTATTTCAGTTAAATCTCCTATGCTTCAGACCTAATGATATTCAAGCTTATTCATCACTTCCAACGTTGAAATAATATTCAGAGTTCAGACTATGAMAGACGTGAAGAAAGCAGTGAACAAATYCAGAATACCTAATGAATATAGAATATGTCTGTGGGTCGTTATTGATAATCAACTCTGAATCGAACAAAACAGAGTTCAAGAGAACCGGAAGTCTCCTCCGTCTTTGGGAAGAACCCTAGATTTTAAGCCTACCGAACCGTTCATTTCGTTCTGTACGTTRCAGCGTGTTCGGCGGGCATTGTCTCGACTCTCGATGCTTTTTCTTGATACAGAATCTTTGGTTGGTTGGTCGTGTAGATTTAGATTTAAACTTGTGCGATCTGAAATTGGWCAAATGMACTAGAGGTTAACTTGTGGACTGTAGATCCATCAAACGTCCTACCCGCCATGTTTCAATCTTTACTGTATTAAATTTACTTTGTTGTTATAGAGGGTGACCTAGACTTGTGACTTGCCTCATCTTTTCCACGACACTCTGTCGGCCAAGGACGTTTGCAGCTACTGTTGTGGGTAATTAGTTGATGTCAGACTGAACTGTCGGGCTAGTCCCAACCATTGACACGGAATTGAAGTTTCTTCGAGTTCTGCACATTATATTAATAGACTCAGAAAGCGTGTCGTGGCTTCTTTTTTATTACGTCGAAAATCGTACACTTCTAGATAATGGGCCCAATTAATCACTTTTTAATCTAAAATTCTAATCTTATGGTTAACAATTGAATACACTGGCATATTCTTAGTCGTACTTTCTAATTAATGGATAAAATTTAATGCTCATAACTTTCTTGCATTTCCGAATACTTCCGTTACCTTGTTTACTTTTTCACATTTACTTAATATGATTAAGAAATTACTTCTCTAACCATTGATTGACAAATTAACTGATTAAGAAAAATTAATATGTATAAAACTTCGCATTGCCACGTTCTTTGAGATTAAGGGTTTGTAAGCTGAGCATCATTTCAACTAGCACTGCCACATTCCTTGAAATTAAAGGTTTGTAAGCTGAGCATCGTTTCAACTAGCACAGCCTCGTTTCAGTGACCAATACCGCGAGTCAACTGTGCTAGTATTATATTCAAACGACCTCATCTTATTCTAACGTTTTATATAACAAAATCTTAACCATCACGCATAAAAGAGAGGAACAGATTGAGATTAGCCACCAATCACCACGTCGAACTTACCTACACAAAGATGTTAATATTTTATATTTTTCAATTTTTTTAATTCCCAAGTAGAAAGAATATAGATGATGTACCATTGTTGATTTATGTAAATGATTGTGAAATTTACAAATTACAAAAATATTTTATGAAAAAATCTTTATTAATTGTAAATAAAACAGAAATAATGGTAATTGATCCTTGCCATATGTTGGATAGAACCATAAATATCTATGGTGAAGAATTGGAAAATATCTAAACCTAAGTTGAACTTTTGTGTGGAGAAACATGTCATAGAGTTTCCTTATTTTATTTTATATCAAATAAATATGAAACAAATTTCTAATGTGGAGTTGAAAATTGAAAAAATTCTTTTTTAAGTCATTGGTTCAAATAATATTTTTGTTTGTATGGTTGTTTTATTAGAAAAATTATAAGGGCATGCATGAGTTAATGATGGTTTTTTATTAAGAATTAGTGGTAATGCAATGTAAATATGGAAAAAGAACAATGAATATTTAAGGTATTTTTACAATGAATTTGAATATGATGTAAATGATGAAATGTAGGAAATTGGATTATCTAATATATAATTTTTATTTATTAAAATTGAGTATAACTATGTGAAATTTTAGTTTTTGTTACAGTGTGAAATTTTAGTTTTTGTAACTATGTGAAGTATATATATATATATATATATATATTATGAAAGTCAATATATCCTTGAAATTGCAAGGCCTCCCTTTAGGGAAGGCTATGAGGGTCTTAACGTTATAAAACAATTTTTTTTAGATTGTAGATATGAGTATTTTCTATTGCCGTGCATAACTTATTTAAAAAACGTTAACCTCATAAAAATTTATAGCAAAAATAAAAGAGGTATGTATTTTAGGATTCTAATATATGTCAAGACAAAAATAGATTAAAAATATTAAACAATATTAATTTTATTAAATTTATATGTGTTTGTAGTGACAATGAATTTGTGTATCCTATACAGAAATAACCTCAAAAACAAAGATATAATTTGGTGTAGATTGTTATCCTAAAGAAATCAAACTTTATACTTCCCTTTTTAAACAATTCCATGATGTTTTTGCTTGGACTTGTGAGGAAATGCCAGGAATTGATCCTTGGATTGTCGAACATGAAATCAAAACATATCATAAGCCTATTTGATAGAAGCTACAACTAGTCAATTTGAAGAAGGAAACTACCATCAAGGATGAGTTTGAAAAGTTGCTCTATGATGGTTTTATTTATCCAATTCCCTTGATTGAATGGGTTTCAAATCCTATTTAAGGTACCATTAGAGGTTGTACTAATTTTAGGGATATTAACAAGTATTTCCCAAAATATAATTATGCCACCCCTTTCGTTGATCATACTATGGATGGTTTCTTTGGCTATAATTAGATTCAGATAAAACTAGAAGACCAACACAAGATTGCATTTATTTATCCTTAGGGTATTTTTTCTTATCGTAAGATGTAGTTTGGTCTTAAACATGCTAGTTGTGCATTCCATGAGGCCATGCCATATGCGTTTCATGATACCAAACACATTGTTGAAGCATATTTGGATGATTTAGCCACTCGGTCCCAGAGTTGTGTTGATCATCCATCTCATCTTCATGTCATCTTCAGTATATGTCCTTAGGGTATTTTTTCCTATCGTAAGATGTAGTTTGGTCTTAAAAATTTTAGGTCTCCATTCCATTGGGCCATGTCATATTCTTGTCATGATACCAAACACATTATTGAAGCATATTTGGATGATTTAGCCACTCGGTTCCAGAGTTGTGTTGATCATCCATCTAATATTCGTGTCATATTCACTATGTGTCAATATTATAATATATGTTTGAATCCACATAAGTGCATATTTTGTGTAGTTTTTTGGATATTACTTGGTTTCATTGTGTCTAAGTATGGGATCAATGTTGATCCCTTTAAGGTTGAGGTGATATTTTAGTTGCCTCCCCACATAATATTAGACAACTTCAAAGTTTGCAAGGGAAGAATTTTTTTTTACAATAATTCATGGTGAATTGTGTGGAGATTTCAAAAGATTTCATGTGCCTATTGAAGAAGTGTGTGTACCTTTTATGTGGGATAACCTAGCTCAATGTTCTTTTGAAGATTTGAAGAAAGCCTTGTTGTCAACTCCATTGTTAATTCTTCTAGAATACAATAAATACTTCTTTTTTTTATCTTGTTGCATCCAGGTCCACCATTGGTATGGTGCTTGTCCAAGAGGACAATGTGAAGAATTATCATGTGATTTATTACCTTAGTAAGGGTCTTTTTGGCCCTAAATTAGGTTATTCAAATGTCAAGAAGCTAACTTTAGTAGATGTTCATTCTATCCAACATCTTAGAAATTATATTCTTCTTCAAAAAACTATTGCTTTAGTAGAATCCAACCCAATGCAACACATTTTGACCCATCATATCATTGGGGATAAATATTCAAAATGGATAGTCATCTTATAATAGTTAAATTTGGAGTTTGCAACTTTGAAATCTAAGAAGTCTTTAGCTTTCACAGAGTTGATGTTCAAGCATCCTAGAGATGTTGAGGAATCTATGGTAAATGAGTCATTTCCAAATGGATATTTATTCCTCATTGACTCTTCTGATCCATGGTATGGATATGTATTGCTATATATTCAAACCCAACTATTTAACCCTTAGTTATCCTAAGATTAATGTCGATGTATACCTTATTAGGACAAGAGTTATCTCATCATTGGAAACACACTTTATCGGTATGATGTAGACTTAATATTGCATTGGTGCTTAGTCGATGACCAATATGAAATGGTCTTAAATGATTTGCATGTGGGAGAATATGGTGGTCATATTTCTTCAATAGCCACAACCTAGAAATTTTTGCACAAAATATACTTTTGTACACCCATCTTTAAATATTGTATCAATGCAATCTAGAAGTGTCATCCTTGTCAAGTATTTACTTGAAAAACATCCTCAACCTACTCCATTACACCCTATGGTTATTATTTTTCCTTTCACAAAATGGGGGATATAATTTATGACATGTAATATTGCATTGGTTGATGCTCACAATTACATCACTGTGGTTGTTGACTACTTCACCAAGTGGGCTAAAGATATGCCTATTTCTTCCAACAATGGTACCATAACAACACTTTTCATGTTCAACCATATTATTTCTAGGTTTGGTGTTCCTAGAATGATTGTTATTGATCATGGGTTTCAGTTTCAAAATAACATGATGACCAAATTGGCATCCAAGTTGGGTTTTCAATATGAAAATTCGTCACCTTAATATCCTCAGTCTAATGATTAAATAGAATCTGTCAATACAAATTTTAAGACCAACATGTAGAGAATGGTGAGTAAGCACAAGACTAAGTGGAACCTGATAATTTTTGTGACATTATGGACATACCAAATCTTAATAAAAAAATACCACCAATTTTACACCTTTTAAAATCGTTCATGGAGTGGAATTAGTGTTACTAATTGAATGTGAAATACCTTTGTTGAAGCTAGCCATATAACTCCTGCATAATAGCTTTTTGAAGGAATAATGTCTTGTTTACATGTCACATCTTGATGAGCATCATTGAGAAGATGTGTTGGATAAAGAGACTCATAAGAAGCAGGTGAAATCCCATTATGATAAAAGTGTTCATCCTTGCATCGTTGCTAAAGGATATTTAGTATTGGTATATGACCAAGATCATGAAAATTTAGAGGCAAGAAAGTTTGAACCTCTTTGTCATGGTTCTTACATTGTTATCCATGTATTGCAAAAAGGGGCGTATGAGATAGTTGACTATGAAGGAAATCATTTTTCCTAACAATCAAAATGGACTCTACCTAAAGTGGTATTATGCATAAGATGAAAGGCTAAATGGTTCTTTGTAATATGTTGTATTTTTAAAGTTTTATACTTTCGAGATTTTTGTTTTGGTATTTGGTTGTTTTGGTTCACATGCTTATCATGTTTAGTGCTTGATTTGTAGATGTCCACCTATATCCCAATCTCTATAGGTTTCATAGATGTTTCCAACTATAGTACCTAAAACATCACTTCTACCACATGGGTTATTTGTTTACCCACAGACCAACTAGTGACTTTAGGGGGAACATACCTCGGTCCTACAACCAACAACATTGTGGAGTATAGTGTAGTCACGAAACTTCTTTCTTAAGTTATTTCTCTTATCGTCCAAATGTTATTTGTTTATTTTTATTCATAGTTAGTGGTATCTCAACTAAAAAAATTATATCTTGTGAGAAATCTTATGCTTCTTAGTAAGTATTTGAGGGCACGACTTCTTGAGAGATAGTTTGATTTGATTACTTATGATCATGTTCATAGAAGTTTAAACATGTTGGTTAATTAATTGGATAACTATGTGTTWGATTTACATTTGTTACATTAAAATGAACATCAAGCATCCATGTGCAATACTCATGAATATAAATCACAAKCATTTAACTCATAAGTATAAAAGAACCATATGTATWAATAAAATAAGAAGTTGATACATCATGTCCAAAATATCCAGTGTACGAAATTAGGTTACATGGTCCATAATAATACAATTTTAAAAGAGATCCAATCTATAATATATAGATACCATCCTAGAGAGACTCAATATGAATCCTCTCAAGGTGTGTGTGTCTCATGGTAGCACACTATATCATTGGTTGCATGCCTCAGTAATCAAATACAAGGACGTGGTACTCCAACCATGTGGCACTACAACCTTTGGGGCACATCCTTTACCCTCATCATAGGCACACCCATGGGGAGCCCTTGAATATTCCTTAATATGTCATAGAGGTTTTGAGAAGCATCATCATCTCCCTCCTCCTCATCTGGTTATTTCTCTTCTTAGTCTTTGTAGTGGTTCAGAACCATCCTACCTAGATGGACTAGTCACACATCTTTGTCATCCATTATGATTGTCAGCAACATTTTATAAACAAAAAAAATAATATTTTTAAATACAAAACAATATGTTATAAATTTAAAAAAAAAAAAGTTTATTTCTTGCATATGCCCCCCCATTATTCTTTTAGGGGAAGCACCAACTTAGGACCATGAAATTGTTTTGTACCAACATAAGGGTAGTCCTTGATAACAATTTTTTTCTCAACCCACCAGTCAAATAAATCCTAACCAAAAGTTCTCATGGTTATTCCACCCCTGAGGTGAGCCATTCAATCTTTGTATTATTGCATCCTGGGCTCTTATGGCCCAAAAAATAGAGTCGATACACATGGGAACATGCATGGGACTCACTCTAGGAATAAAGAGACAAGGATTGATCCATAGAAAAACTACTTTTGTATCCCTTTCTTGCATCTGGTTAACTAATATCTCATGTTGACCACTAAGACAATACACCAGTCATACACCGTGGGCCTCAAGAACTCCACATCATAGTGAATATGAGCATGCTAGGACAAGTGAGGTGCTATGGAACCATTCGCATGAGTGATCATAAAGAGCATATTTCAAAGAGGTTATTGTTGGACATCTTTGATATGCACCTAATTACTGCTCTTTATTGACCCTGGTTGGCAATAAGAAGCTATGTACTCATCCATATTGTCTATATAAACACCCCTTCCTCCTCTTTTTAGGACCACCAACTCACCATATCAGGATAATCCTATATATAGGTGATTGTTTTAACACTTTCGGGCCTTAGACAACCATTTTTTACCTTTTGTCAAAACTAAGCTGACATTCCTATGGATAACTCCAACACAAATATATTTTATTAATCTTAGCCATATATAAATACATTGAGTTATGGGCTTTGGTTTCATCTTCCAAGAGGTCCAGTGATTTTTCTTATTCACCTATGACTCCATATTTCTTCTAAACAAAATATTTATCATAATATTTACAAGACACCATAATACTTAGGATTAGGTATCTAACATTTCCCTCCTTAATCTGAAGGGGTGTTTGTGAGTCCAAGCATTTTTCTAAAATTTTCAAACTTTTCTCTTCCAAGTTCTTTGGTAAAGATGTTTACAATTTTCTTTTCTCACATGTGGAACCATGTATCAAATTAATTATATTGGAATCTACATGATTTTGAATCAGAT
>JZKD02S1750863.1:598436-610179 GCA_000966675.3 Picea glauca
TGGTGTACTGTGTATGTGTATGTTTGTTCATTTTTTCATTGCTTATTTACTCTACAGTTATTGGATGATAATACTTCATTGATATAACACTTTGATTATATGGTTAAAAATGATTAAATTGCTCTATTATTGATTCACCCCCCCTCTTAGTAATCCAACATAATCATGTTCCCCATACCTACTCAATAAGGAAATATTTATGGATAATTAAGAATGCAAAAGTTTCTTGCAAAATAATAATTCTTAGAACCTTGAAAAATACCAATCTAGCTTTCTACTTTTAACTACAACATACATTTTCTCATATGCAAGATTAATTAATTCAATTGGTGTGGTGAGAAAAAATTGTAAAATTTTGTCAATATTTTGATCAAAATACCCCTCTAAAATAAATAATTAAAGTCTCAATTTAACTATAGAACACAAACTATAGCAAAAAATAACTACAACCCAATTTAAAAAATTTAAAGAACAACAATGCCTCTTCATGATATCATAGTTTTGAGTTCAAAATAAATTCAAATTTAATCACATATATTGAAATTACAATATAAATATCAACCCATAATAAATCTTAAGAATCAAATTAACCTAAAGAGAAACATGTATAGACTATATAATCTATTTTGGAAAAGAAACCAATACAAACAAATTCCCACACTGTTTATCCTTTTGAAAATTATTTATTATACCAAATATACTAACCCCTTCTAATTCCACCAATGAAATACCTAGTATACATTATGTAATTCAAACAAATTTTAGAAACATACTAAATTACAATATATTAATTTGAAAAAGTAAAATAATAAGTGAAATCGAGTTAAATAGTGTAAGTAAATTTGAATTTTGAATAATCATATTAATTTAATGATAATGTAATCTTTTCCTAAAAGGAAATTAATTTCATATGTGAAGTTCAATATTCATAATAATTTCATATGTGAAGTTCAATATTCATAATAGATCCCCTACTAATACATTGAATCCTTCATATATTTTTTTCAAATATGCACTTTATTTATTTAAAGATTATACAACCATCTTGATTTTTTTTTATTGGTGCATGTTCCATATAAATACCTTTCAATTTTATACATTTCATGCAATTCTATATAAAGAGGCATATTCCTTGCATAACTTTATATGAATGTTCAAATATGCACGTTTATTTATTTAGAGATTATACAACCATCTTGAATTTTTTTATTGGTGCATGTTCCATATAGCACTATATCTTAAATACCTTTCAATTTTATACATTTCATGCAATTCTATATAAAGAGGCATATTCCTTGCATAACTTTATATGAATGTATAAGATACCCGTGGGTAATCATTACTATATGAAATCATCGCCAACTTAGTTCATGATCCTTGGAAAACTATTTGAAATATATCCATTATTAAAATTATAGACAACAATATGAAGTCTTGACCCATTAATTCCTTATTACTCTTATTGGATGGTATGTGTTCAAACAAAAATTAATTAATGCATATGGAGGAGTATAGCCATTCCCTGAAATACAAATTTCCTACATATTGATAATTATGATAATTAATGCATATGGAGGAGTATAGTCATTCCCTGAAATACAAATTTCCTACATATTGATAATTATGATAATTATGCATGGTGGATAAGGTTACAAGGCAGATGTACCATTCATTCACTATACTTTTCTTGTTTCTCAAAGATTTATAAGAAATTTCTATTTATAATATTATAAATATTATAAGACTATAAAATATTACAATTAAAAAAATAATTATATAAATTGCTTATATGTTGGAAATTTTAATTTGAGTATATATATACTTTAATCAAGTATATCAAATGTATTTAACATATATATATATAAAATATGTATTTAACATATTTGTGTCATTTTCATATATATATTTGTTTCGAGGAGAAAAAAGTATTTTTATTTTTAGAGAAAACAAAGTTACAATCTTTAGGTGTCATAGTATAGCGAAACAATTTCATGTTAATAATCAACAATATATAAAAATACTAAGTCTTTTAACTTTTACATTTCAACTCAAAAAAAAAAAAAAAAAAACTATCATTGTTTCTTCAAAATGCATCACAGATGAGCCTAGTTGTCAGGAAACAAATTTTCCTAGTAGGAATTCTCCTCCCTATTTACATGAAACTCCACAAAGTGATTGAATTTAGGTAGAGAGATGGCCTCTTTGGAGAGAAAGTCCTCCAAAGCATTATTTTCTTTGTGAACATGGGAAATAGATAAGCTATGGAAGTTATTGGCATAATATTTTAAGAACTGTCTGATAATAGTACATAAAGAAAGATAAGCCAATTGCACACCCTTATTCATCCTATCAATAGTTAATTTTGGAGTCCCCAAATACTTGTAATGCATGAACATTCCATTTCATAGCATATTTAAGTGGTTTGAAGAGAGCCTGAAACTCTCCTTTGTTATTTGCGCCATTACCCTGATTATCCTTTCCAATGATGTAATGGAGGTACAAACAATGAAGCACAAAACCAAGGACACATGTCCCATTCTCTCCCTAGTACAAACCATAAAAAAAACCCATGCCATGTATTTGTCAATAGTCACTTATTTTTTATCCCTTTCAACATAGATTTGAAGTTCTATATGGCCAACGTTTGCGGTGAGATTTTGAAAGAGGGATGTTCCTTACCTTTGAATATCCCTAAATATTGTGTTAGCCATATACCCCAAGCCACCAGAATAGGCAATGGACATAAATATTTCATGGAAGGATTCCGTAAAAACTCATTAAGACAATCATAGAGAGATTCTTTTTGCCAAAGAAGAGACATACCCAAAATATTCTCAATTTCCTACCAAACCTGAATCATGAAGGGAAACATTAAGAATAAATGAGTGTTTGTTTCATCTGAGTTTTCACATAAGTAGCAAAACCCAAGTCCCTGCTTCCCTCTTTTTTGTAGTCGATCCTGAGTGAGTACCTTTCCTTGAAGGACAAACCAAAAAAATAATATACTCTTTAGTGAGCCTTTTATTTTCCAAAACTTTGAAAACATCCACTTCATCTCTTGAGCCTCTTAACACATCATATATTGATAGCCCAGTTGGGTTGTGTAGGAACCCCCTATTTTTTTATATTTCCACATCAATTCATCCTCATTTTTTGAGATTCAAACATGAGCCTTGAGAAATTCTCTAATATACATCAACCATTTAGGATGCCACTCTGCATTCAAAATCATTTATTCCATTGTCTTCCATCCCTATCTCCATATCGTTGAAAGCTCCTAGTCCTCTCACCTATTTAATGTGCTTTGTCCTGCTTCATGAAGACATGTGATAAGACTATTGGAGAGAGGTCTCTGGTCACAACAACCTACTATAGTATCAACACTTACCTTGACATTTGCATCAATCCCCACCTTCCAAGACATAAATCTACCTATAATTGGAAATGCCAATGTTAATGTCAACCACTGGTTGGAGACATTTTGGGTAGGCTTTATTCTACAATGGAGCTAGTCAATGATTGAATATGGGTATAATTATTTATATATAAGTATATTCCTCCACAAGTTTTCCCTGGTATTAATGAAAACCTGTAGATTCTTTGTTGCGAGAGCCTTGCCAAAAGAGTAAAGATCCTTTAAACCCCACCCTCCAAGATATTTTGTCTTATATAGTTTCTTACATGCAAACAAATACAAGCCAAGGAATTATGCATTATTCTCCCTAAGTAATTAAAACATATCTTTCTGATACTAGTGAGAACCCCTTTTGGAATATATTCTAGAATATTTCAGTAAACAAATATAGCTTCCAACAATAATTTAACTAGGGAGATTCGACCACCACACAATATCCATCTATTGCACTAGCATCTAGTCCTCTTCTCAATACATGGTAACACCAACCTCCAATCTACCTTTCCATAATTATTGGTTTTTAGGAAAAACCATGAGTATTTGACACCCTCCACAATATCATGAGAAGAGAAACAAAAAATAGGTTGAATATAAACATGTCCCTCCTATAAAAAGTCTAGAAAGAAGATGGAATACTTTTCATTATTTATTATCGTTCTTGTAGCATCACAAAACCAATCTAGGCTTTCCTTCAACTTACACCCTTCTAAGGCTTCACACAAGAAAAAGATTAATATATCATCAATGAAAAATAGGTTGAATGGGATCATATTTCTTCCTATTTGAAGGCCCCTCACTAAATTCTGGCTTTTAGCAGCCTCCAAAGAACAACTGAGTCCATCCACAATGTGGAGAAAAAGGTAATGTGACAATGGGAAGCCTTGATATAGGCCCCTAACAACCTTGAAAAAGGGGATCCCACCCTATTTATTAGAACATTAAAGGAGATTGTCGTGACACAAGCCATTATTCATTTCACCATATCCAATCTGAATCCAATCTACATGAGAAGTAGGCGAATATACAACTAGGAAAAACAATCATATGCTTTAGATAGGTCAATATTGAGAACCAATATTGCCCACTTTTGATTTTTGATGGTGTGCGGGTCCTCTTGGGAAGATCTAATTGCCTCATGAATAAGGAGGCGTTTTAGGAAACCAAATTATTTGGGAGTAATAAAATCAGATAGATGGGGCTTTCTCCTAGTAGTTATAATCTTTGCAATTAGTTTGTAAATGCAATTACAGAGTGCAATGGGTTGAAATTTAACAAAGGACGAAGGATGATCAAGTTTCAGAATGACAATGATAAAGGTAGAGTTGATAATGGGGATATATTTACATGAGGTCCTTACCTCCTCCACCAATTGAATCATATCATCACATATGAATTCAAAATATTCCTCGTAGAACTCAATCATCCATTTGTCCGGACTTGAGATTTTGTCCTTTTTAAATGATGCAATGATTGCCTACAACACCTCCTTTGAAACTTCACAGAATAGGTCCCTAGAATCCTCTTCTTCAATCGTCCTAGTAAATAGTGTAATCATTCAAAGCATATTTCCCATCTTGACTTGTGTATTTTCCTTGATCAACCCCTGGAAGTGCTCAGTGCCTAAGGTTTCAAGCTCCTTAAAACCACAAGTCGAAACCCCATTTGCATCTCTCAATTACCATATAGTGTTGAAGTTTATTTTATAGTTTTCAAAGTTTTGAAATTACTTTGTGTTTTGATCACTAGTTGTAATTCCCCCTACCGAGGGATTCATGGTTTTAACAATAAATTTGTTATCTAAATGACTTAATCATTATGTTTGCATGGCATCTGTTGAAGTGCCCTGCATTTCCTAACATGTATATGTTTTCATAAAGTAAATCTAAGTTATAGTTTTGTTCTAGTATAAATAATAGTTAAATATCAAGTCTTCTAACACATCTTCTAGATATAAGTATGCATTTTTAACTTTTATTTATAGGAAAACAATAATAAGTAAAATCAGTGAAATAATTCTTGATGAAGAAGTGTGCCCCTTTCTTTTCATGTTGATAACTTTCCTGAAACTGATTCCTCCCAACCAACTAGGAACAAATCCTTTGTGGCTCCCTAGCTCCAATAAATCTGATTTCTTGGCCCCCGAGCCCAAAATCCCATCAACTCTATTCCACTAGTAATCCCACCCAAATTTTTCCAAAAATTTTCCTCCTTAGATCTCCCTTACCTCCTCCCATCCAATCCCCCTTCCCAATTCCCAACCCCCTTCCTTATCCCCCCATCCAACTACTTCCCCCTCCACCCTCATCAATTTTCCAACTTCCCTTATCCCTTCTCATAAATTCCATAACTACCCCCCAAAAAATAAAATATTAAATACCTTGTTTGTTACATTACTTAATTATAAAAAAATTCTAAAATCTTATTACCTCAATAATTAATTCACTTAATTTAATTGGGTGTTACATACACCCACCCTTCAAGAAAATTCATCCTGAAGTTATAGTAACTTACAATACAAGGATAATAATAACATGATTCAAACATTTGGATCATATACACACATCTTTAATTTAAACATTCATAATACTAGTGTACATGCACAAGGCATGTATACATAGCTAGCACATAGGACTCGTGCGTGTACTAATGACAATAATTATCACATGTAATGCAATTCTTGTATGCTTCCAATCCAATCAACAATACTATTAATTTCATAAAGAACAATAAACCATTTACAATATTTTCATAATCCTTCAATTATAATAACTTAACACAAGCAACATTCACCTAGATAATTGTAGTTAAGTTAAGCCCATTTCTTTTTCTTTTTAGCAAAAAAAAATCAGATACTTACACTATTAGATTAGAAACCCCACACACTCTGAACTAATTCTAATCATCCTTCTTGCATAATCTACTTCCATCTTCCATCCCTATTCTTCCTCTGTTGGACTATCCTATAGTGTCAACTATATTGACCTAATTCCATATAGAACCCGTAAGTGGAAGTGTCAACTACCTTGACCAAGCTTCCCCAACAGGAAACTAATAGTCATCATTACACGTCTGGGGAAGCATGATCTGACATTGTCCTCCCATGACTCTAGGTTTTGGAGGATACATGGTGGGAAATGCCTCCACCCCTCCTAATAGAACTAGGGTCAACACTCTATCATGTACCATACAGTGGCATTGTGTTGCTGGGATTTTTTCATCGTATATTCAATTTCAGGTAGTCACGCTATCTGAAAAACTTGCATTTTCCCACATATCATAGCAATGCATTTGAACCAACATAATTTAACATAAAATGATTCATTCCTATTGTTTCTCGGTCCATGTTCATGACATCAATCATTTATTATCATCATTCTTCGGCTATTGCATAGACCATTGATCTGTTAGCTGCTTTATAACACAAACAAATGCATATCTATACATTATTAACATGTAATTTCATTTAACCATATCATTAACTCGGTATGCACATACCAATATCTTTCAAATTCAAAGCTTCAAGCTAGAAATAGGTCGCATAATATCCATCATAAATCACATAATGATTAACATTCATAGTATTTACATTCACATTGTGTAACGACCCACATGATCTAAATCTCATTTAGTGAGTAAAACAAGTAATAACCATTATTACGTTAATCACAATTAGACTTTACAATCCACACCCATATATATATATATAACAAAAATATCATTGATTAAATTAATATGATACTTGTGCCAACCGCAATTTAGTTCATCAAGAACTTCTTGGATGTAACACACTAAATAAAAATCTATCTGGTAATCCCAACAACTAGTAAAAGTAAGCATCTATCCACCTTACCTAAAGATGCACATTTTGCGCCTTAAACAAAATGTCTAAAATGCATAGTAGTAAATTTAATTCCAAAATTCATTAATAAAAATCATTAACATCACTTCGCTATCTAATCTTCAATTCAAGCTCCATTCTAATTGTTAGTATATCAAAGATTAAAAACTCACAAATCCACCAATTGTTAACATGACAAGACTAGCAATCCTTGCAATAAAATAGTCTAAAACAAAATTTCAATTACTCATTATATATATATATATATATATATATATATACCAACACCCTTACAAAGGATGATGTATGCATTTGTGAATTTACGTATATTTACACAAATAATAAAGGATTATTAATAATACAACTTTTATTTGAAATGGATGATTTAACATATGATAACAAATAATAAAATTTTAACTTCATTGTATAAAACCGTAACATAAGTTATTCAATCCATAATGCTTTTCCTTCCATATACTTAACTTAATCATTTGTCCTTTTCTTTTCTTTTTCTAATTCATTAATTATAAATAATTTAATAAAACTATTGACATAAATATTTTATTATAAATCATCAATCCATAGCATATAGTTCATTATACAAGACCCTAAAATAACATTCAATCCATTTCTCTTTTCTGTAAATATATTATAAATACGTCTATATATAAATGTATGTAGAGCAATGATTATTCAAAGAATGATTCGATTATATTAAAAGAAAGGAGGGTAATTAATTTACCCGTAAAGCTCTAAGCTAGAGATTGTTAATTCCATTCCAATACAATGTTAACCCCTAGACTCCTTTAAGCGTCTACTAGTTTACCATTACTAAACTGACTAAGCCACACCCTATCATAACACTAAACATGCCAAGTTGAGGAAAAAGAGTAAATAAACATGAACTAACTTCTAGGAACATTATAGTCACCCCATTCTCATAAATCAATTAATTCAACCACAATTTACTTAAGATGACTTGGGATCTTTGTGGATCCACAACCACAATTTGTCTACTAAGAAAATTTTTCGATTTAAGTCAACCTCGTCTAGCTCACCCTCCATGTAAGGACCCTCAACCAAAATATTGACTGTTTCAATATTTGGAATATTACCAAAAGTATATGTTTAGCACTATGGTTTTTCAAAAACTGAAACCTCCCTTGGTTTGGCAACTTGTCAAGGGTTTTGAGCAGGATCTAGAAACACTCTTGGTCATTTACACTCTAGGTAATGAAGGATACAAAAGGATTTCCTCTTCTGCAAGTAAATCCCGAGAAGAATATATGTTGTTGTCAAGAGATATTCCTAAGCGAAATCCAACTCTCTACTAAATCCTGAGCAAGATCAGAAGTTAGTACACAAGAGTAAGGGTTATTCCACACAATCAGAATAACCCTACGATGGGCTTGGACAATATTGTCGTCCTTTCATTTACAAATATCAAAATATAATGTCCTCCCAATTTGCATGGAATCTTTGGGTTTAAAACAAAATTACGATATCTAAGAAGAGGTTTACGACATCAAAAAATTGAGTTGGTCTCGTCTCACCTAATACCTTGAACACAAAATATAATCTATTGAAACGTCTGAGAACATGTTTACCTGCATATTCGTAGACTCCCCAAGGATTTTGGGTTCAACACGCTCTAGAGAAAAATTGTCAAAACAAAACCTGCCAATGAGCTTAAAGTTGTCGCTAAGCTAAAACATTGTAACGACCCCCGTCATTGCGACAACATACGACGCGTAACAATTGCTTTTTTTTTTTTTTTTAAGCAAGTTAGATAATGTCGTTAATACAACGACACCACTTGACGATATTGCATCAATGAATTTAATGCATCATATAAACATAAAAGGCATAGCATAACTCACCACAATTCTATTGTTAACTTACCATAAAAGTCATCAAGCAACAACTATACCTGTCCAGTCAAGGGTTTTACTAATCCAACTCAACTATAATCCTTAACTTCTCTAGTCAATAATAAAACAAGAACCATAACTATGGATGCAAAACTTCTAAAATTTATTATTTATTAACACAAGACTAGACTAGTCATAAGAAAATTCTAGTTCCACTCAACATGATCCCTTCCTACTTTTATTTTTGCAACACAAATCTGTGGGTAAGGTTTGAAAAATAACAGTCTCCTAAATAAAATTTTGCCTTGTTATTTTTACAATAAACATCCAAGATGGTAACAAATGGAAATAAAAAAGGTCTCCGATTAATAATGCCCTTTATTTTTATAGTATACATCCCCGGTTAACAAATTAAAAATAAAGAGTCCCCAATAATATTTCAATTTAAACAATAAAAAATAGCAATTATAAATCTAAACAATGAATTATAAATTATAAATTTAAACAATGAAAAATAGCAATTATAAATATATTACCAATTATAAATTTAAACAATTAAAACAATGAAAAAAAAATAGCAATTATAAATCTATTACCAATTATAATTTAAACAATGAAAAAAATAGCAATTATAGATCTATTACCCTTGCACTTATTAATACACGAATATTTAATTTGTTGTTGTCAGTCCTCTGACAAGCTTAGTGCTGTCCAAAATCTGAATCATCGAATCGTTTCCCTGACAACTCGATGCTATCAATGGTTGGGAACAATTACAGCCAGGAAAACGTTCTAATATGTTTTATTCTTGCAGTGAACGGTTGGATTTTTTGGGTGAATTTTCAGAAGAGGTTTTGGGCCTTGATCAAGAGGCTTAGTCCCATGTGGCATCAACAACACACATGCTAAGTAGACCGAGAGCTACACCAAGCATTAACAACATACCCAGCACCCGCAGGACCAATCTCTAAGTCCACCAAGGTTAGCGCCCATGTAAGGCACTGACAAGGAGTCACAAGGTAACCAGCGCAAGAGCGAAGGTACAGGAGACAAAAAACATAATCCCATAAATAAAATATAAGCACAAGACGAGCAAGGTACCAATCGATTTTCCTAAGGAGAGAGGTAGAAAATTGTTGATAAAGGTCGAGTTTACTCTGAAAGTTTAGTCCATCCGAACCAGATGCATTTATTCATTTCCCTGGGACAGTCTACACGCTACTGCAATTGTAAAACAATTGTGTGCAGATACATAAAACCAACTAAAGAAGGAATATCAACTACTGTAATAGAATGTTACATGAAGTTACAACGTAAACATAGTCTAGGATTACAAATGTTCATCACAGAGTTTTGGGCAGTAAGAAGGGTTTTTTTTCTAGTGTGTTTCATACTGTAAAACAAAAACGATGTTGGTAAAGCTCGCCAACAATTTTTCTCTTTTGGACTAGAATCAATTCGAAAATTCGCATGCCAAGGTTTGGGAATCACGAGGATTGACAGTCATTAAGTTCCTTTTAAATTCTATCCTTAAGATATCTTAGGTAAGTGACACAATCAAAATTTGTTTTAAAAAAAAATGAACGCCAGCCTAACCCTGAACATGCCTTTTGAAAATTCTGAAATATGAAAAATCTATTACATTAGAAATGTCATTTGAAGAGGATCTAAAAACACAGATCAATTATAATCAAAAAAACAAATCAAGGAAGGATCTGCCTTGATGAACTTTCACAACTTCCAGGCTTGGCAGCGACGAGACCATCATGATATGCTTCAGACATCTGAGGGTTGGTTCTACAAAATCTTGGAAGGACTTAAGGCCTCTTCTACTTAAGGAGAAGCAAAAACACCAGAGAAGAAAGGTGAATGTGGTTGGAATTCTATAAGATTGAGGTTGTAACAATAAAAAAATCAGAACCTAAACTAGTCGTTCTCAAATTGCATCTATTATTAGGGCAATTAGCAACTTATAATCAATGTTTAAATTACAGATATTTTGTTTAGTTATTGAGAAAAATTTTAAATTGTATTCTTAATGAAAAAATTAAGGTAAATCATACTTGCTTAGCAATAAGGAGGAAATATGAATACGCATACTATAAAACAACATATAAAAAATACCAACAAAACATTGTATATTCAGAAAAGGAACGAACCATATTAAAACAACATTAATCGTAGAGAATAAAGAAGTATTTTCATTGTAAATAATAAGGAATTTGTTGGGAAATCACAAACAAAATTGGTTGAATAAAACAACCAGAATTGTAGAGAAATAAAAAAGTATTTTTCGTTGTACACAAAAAAAATTGTTGGGCGGAGAATTTATCCTTCACTTATTATCCATGCATAGGAAAGTAGGGCATTTGAATCTAAATCTTTAAGACTAGAGTGAAAGACAATTGATTCATCTCCTGACCGACTGCTCAGGAACAGACTAATAACTTAAAGGATAAAGGAACAAATGACACAAACACAATTTCTTTGTATTAAAAACAATAAAAACATAGAGTAAAATAAAATAATGGCCCGAGACCAAAACATAGTCTTCCTCGGTAATAATACAGTGCAGTAATAATCCCAACCAGAACCAGAACTACAATAAAACGCATAAAT
>JZKD02S1750863.1:666018-681248 GCA_000966675.3 Picea glauca
ATAACTAGAGAACTAGAAGTTTGATCAAAAGTTTACAATACGGGAGCACTGCTCAACCATCGACCTTAACAACATACTAAAACTGCCTATATATACTTAGAAATTTTGCAACCACCAAGAGTGTGATCGGACCACTGCAATAACGTTTTCATTCAACGCCTACTTTGTCAGATTGTGCAGGCCTCCTCATGTTAGATGTGAACCAGGCGCAGTTATGTGCTTTACAAGAAAATATTTCCATAAGGAAGCTTCAGATTGACATTCTACATTCATGGCCACTCTCATCCTGCTTTCCATTTATGGAATGAGTTGAAGTTTCAACCATCACTCCCATTTCCATTAACTGCCTTCATCGGGATCTAGATGAGGCCTGACACCCATGAATGTTCCAGGAGGTTCCCACGGCTTCTTCGAGTCAATCCCGATGCCTCGAGGCCATGGAAATCTTCTTTTGTGACCAATTCAGACTCTTTCATCCTTTGGCACAACTCCTCTCCATCTCTCCATCCTGTATGCGACCTCGGGCCATGACCTGGGGCTCACAACTAAAGGCGCTTCGGGTCTTCACTTTTTGGGAAATTTCACATTACTTGACTACATATTCTCGATGCCCGATTGACGAAATCGCTCCTCTCAGATTGACGGTCAGATCTGCTATGCATCCGATGACCGCGATTGCTTACTTGAAAACCCGAGTCACCAATTATGTGTTGGCTTCTTACCTTTCTTCTTGGGCCCACCTCCTATGTGACCTCGAGCTGTGACCATGGGCCCAATTCCTAGGCGATTCACAACTTCGCATTTCGGGTGCTTTGATGTGGGCCACTCCTGACTCGCCCGATTTTTGAACTCCCAAACTGGAGCCTAGCAAGCACTAGCTCCCTTCCTATGGACCACTTTGATGTGACCTCCACTATGACCTAGGGCCCAACTTCCGAGCGTTTGGGGACTTCGTGTTTCGGGACTCGGGGTCATATTTCCTCGATTTTTATTTCAGGCCTTTGCTCCAGTGCTAAAATTCAAGAAACTTTGGCATTTTGAGCACCCACGAGCCACTAATATGATCTTCTCAGGATTTTCCGCCGTTGAAGTTGATCTCGCCTGTTAGTTTGAATTTTGAGCCCGAAATGGACTGCTCTGAACGGTACGCTTTGATGCTTCTTGTACAGGTCGTGAAACTTGGACAACCTGATGCCCTTGACAACTATATGTGATAACAATTCCAAGTAGTGAAATATGGAGGAATTGCATAAAATACACTGAATAACATTGTGTACCATTTTTAGATCTTTATTCATTAAATGTACATAGTTATCATTATTTCAAGTTAGGGTTGTTGACTAATCCAAAATTAGTCATGTGAGACTACAGTGAATTTTGATGAAAATGCTAGTCTCTTGTTGTTAAAGTTAGGGAAGGTTTGCAGGTATGTGATCATATACACTAGGTCTATTACAAAGTTACAAATCAGATTTGGATGATGAAATTGATGAGGGATTTTGGTTGAGGTACATGTTGGGTACATGGTTGAGACAAGTAGTTGATGAGTTGGCACATACATGAGGTTTATAGCTGATGATGTTGGTACATATTGATGAGTCATAGTTGATGAGTATTTGATACATGATTGGTACATACCTAGTACATGGTTGGAGGCACATGTTAGTAGTATTGTTGACACATGGTTTATGGATGATGTAGCATACTTGTATTGGTATTTTATTAGAATCACATAATGATCTTGGTGATGATTTTGAGTTGTTGTGTTATGCTTGGTTGATGCAGATATTTGAGAGTTGTCTTGGTGATTAATCTTGGTGAGGAGATCTATTTTGGTTGATAAGATTGATGAGACAGGTTTTTGTGATAGGTTGTTTGGACAAGTTGTTGTGACAGGTTATTTTACAATTTTGGTGCATGGTTGATGCACTTGTTCATGGTACAGGTTGAGGTATGGGTTGGTGCATGGTTGATGCACCTTTTTATGGTACAGGTTGAAGTACAGGTCGATACATGGTTGATGCATAGTTCAGGTTATTGGTACAGGTTGTTAGGTGTAGGTTTATTGGTACAGGTTTATAGTAGTATATCTCACAGTGATAGTGTGACAATGGTTCCATCATTCTAATTATACATCAGGGCGGTTGGATGGGGCAAGGAAAAGTGGTTTTATCCACCTTCCGGTTGTAGTAGGTGAACATAAGGAGTTGTAGCCTCCTTCTGGTTGTAGCCAGAGAATTTGAGAGTTGGAGCTTCCCTCAGGTAGTATCCTGAGAAACTAGGGGGTTGGAGGCTCCTTCCTATTACAGCTAGAAAACAAAGGAAGTTGGTACTTCCAATGATTGTAATTCTTAAAGAAATATAAGAAAAATCAATCTGTGGTTTTCTATCGCTTTGGGTTTCCACGTAAAAACATTGGTGTACTGTGTATGTGTATTATTGCTCATTTTTTCATTGTTTACTTACTCTGCAACTATTGGATGATAATGCTACATTGATATAACACTCACATTTTATGGTTAAAAAGGATTAATTTTTTTTATTACTGATTCACCCTCACTCTCATTAATCCAACAATTGGTATCAGATTTGGTTCCTTCAGGAAACAGTTTAACCACTGGAAGGAGATCATGGATTATTCTGAGAATGGAGTAACATTGTTTAATGGTCAGAATGGTCTAAAGTATGACTTATGGAGTGGAAGGATGAAAGTATTTTTATAGGAACAGGGGTATTATATTTGGCTATCAGTCATTACATGATATGATAGTTCAAAAATGAAAAAGACTACAACCAAGAAGGAATTAAAGAAGAATAATAAAATAGCAATGGATTTCATCTGGGAAGGATTACCTAATATGGTAAGAGAAAAGGTTGGTAAATGTTCATCAGCCAAAGAACTTTGGGATAAGTTACATGCCATATATTCTTCACCCATTGTAGATTCAGAAAATGCCAAATAAGATGCAGGTATAGATCAAGAATAAATATGTTCACCATGTCAAACAGATTCATAAGATGAAGAGTACATAATCAACATAGGTATGTTGTTTTTCTTTGATTGTGAAAAATGTGGACATCTTGAAATAGAATGCCATGAAGGAAAGGAGACAGAAAAAATAATTGAAAATGAAGACAATTATGAAGCATAATTGATTAGTGCTTTAGATTTACTAAGAAAAGAAAGAGAAGAAAAAATTCACCCAAGAAAGAGTTGATGAAACAAAAGAAAAGTGTTCACGTTTTTTAATAATCCCAATGGGTCATTGAGAACTTAAGAACTCAGCGAGAGTAAGCTAGAAAGATCGAAGAAGATCTTAAATATCAAAAGAAGTATTTGGAAGCCAACATAGAAACACAGAAGGAAGAAGTATAAATGAGAGAAGATATTGACAAATCATCTTAAGGAAATAACTAACAATCTAAACCATCTTGAGGAAGAGTTTGGTCAAGAAGGGAAAGAAATTGAAAAATAAATAATCACATTAAAAATCCAACTTGAAGAAGCAAAAAGAACAGAAGAAGTCATGAAGTCTCGGATAATGAAGAAAGAAGAAGAGGTTGAGAAACTTGAAGAATAAGTTGTCACATTGAGAAGTAAAATCATCAAGCTCAACAAGAATGTTGAAGAGACAAAAACATCCACATTAGTTATAGAGAATGAAGAGAAGCACTCTAGGTTGCTAGAAAAAAAGAATGAAGAAAATATAAAGAGTTATGCAAAAGTACTCAAAGGAAGGAATAATGGTCAACCAGAATCTAAGAAAACTATTGAAGATACATATTCAAGAAGACCTTCCATGTTCAAGCCACAAAGAAGCTTAAATCATGATCATGATCAGTCAAGGTCGAAATTCAGAAGGACTACACCACAAAGAAGATCATTCACTCCCAGGTATGCAAATTTCTTTTATGGTCATATTTCTTATTGTACTAATTTTGGACATAAGGTTGCATATTGGAGGGATTATAAAAGAAATGTCTATGTGGCCCCACGTAACATTGAATTTTATAAATGTCATAACTATGGACACATAGCTAATGATTCTAGAACCATGATCAATACTTCGATGAAAGAGAACATTGATATCATATATAAGTTCGTATGGATAAGAAAATATGAAAAACAGGTGAACACAGACCAGGTCCCATAGATCACAAGATCAGAAATAAAACGAGATGAAAAAAATTCTACAAAGAAAAAGAAAGATTTCAGATACAGAAAGGTTTGCAAAATAACTGAAAGAAAAGAAGGACATGTAAATAAGGAACAGGTTCAAGAGATTGTACTTTCAGGCATTATAGTGAAAGGTGAATCCAGATACAGAAAGAAAGAAGTCAGAGCTCAAAGAAATGTTGAATCTACCAATGAAGATGATGATGAATACACATTAGAGAAGGAATTGTTCTGAGCCATCTATATTAGAGACTCCCAGGTAATATGAATATTAGACAAGGGGAGTCTATGCAGTAGCTGTGACAGACCAAAGAACCATCCTTCAAGCAACTTGCAAAGTTTGAGTAGACTTATCCAAAGCAGTCAGTTAGTTGAAGTACTATCAATTGTAGTAGTAAATACTTCATGATAGTATAGTGATAAATGGGTCAGCATTATGGNAGATACATCTTCAAGAAGACCTTCCATGTTCAAGCCACAAAGAAGCTTAAATCATGATCATGATCAGTCAAGGTTGAAATTCAGAAGGACTACACCACAAAGAAGATCATTCACTCCCAGGCATGCAAATTTCTTTTATGGTCATATTTTTTATTGTACTAATTTTGGACATAAGGTTGCATATTGGAGGGATTATAAAAGAAATGCCTATGTGGCCCCACGTAACATTGAATTTTATAAATGTCATAACTATGGACAGATAGCTAATGATTCTAGAACCATGATCAATACTTCGATGAAAGAGAACACCGATATCATATATAAGTTCATATGGATAAGAAAATATGAAAAATAGGTGAACACAGACCAGGTCCCATAGATCACAAGATCAGAAATAAAATGAGATGAAAAAAATTCTACAAAGAAAAAGAAAGATTTCAGATACAGAAAGGTTTGGAAAATAACTGAAAGAAAAGAAGGACATGTAAATAAGGAACAGGTTCAAGAGATTGTACTTTCAGGCATTATAGTGAAAGGTGAATCCAGATACAGAAAGAAAGAAGTCAGAGCTCAAAGAAATGTTGAATCTACCAATGAAGATGATGATGAATACACATTAGAGAAGGAATTGTTCTGAGCCATCTATATTAGAGACTCCCAGGTAATATGAATATTAGACAAGGGGAGTCTATGCAGTAGCTGTGACAGACCAAAGAACCATCCTTCAAGCAACTTGCAAAGTTTGAGTAGACTTATCCAAAGCAGTCAGTTAGTTGAAGTACTATCAATTGTAGTAGTAAATACTTCATGATAGTATAGTGATAAATGGGTCAGCATTATGGGCAGTTGTGCAGTAGAGTCTTGGAAAATATGGACATAGATGGATTCATAAGAACACTTAGTAGGTTTGGACAAATATATGACAGTGGATGAGAGCATGGATTCATATATTAGTTCAGAGAGTGGTTCAGACACAAATGAACATTATCATAATGGATGACAATTACACAGGAAATGGTTCAGACAATGCTAATGGATTCCAAATTGACAAATATTTTTGGACACATGCAGTGCATACAATAGTTCACATTCAAAACATAGTAAATTTGCTCAGAAACAAGAATGACAAAACTCCCTATGAGCTATGGAAAGGAAGACCAACAAATGTGAAGCACTTCAGAGTATTTGGAAGCAAATGCTACATCAAAAGAGAAGATGGCAGAATGGGAAAGTTTGACTCTCATGTGGACAAAGGAGTACTTTTTGGTTACTTAATTACAAGGAAAACATACAAGTGTTACAATCTGAGGTTGAAAAACATTGTGGAAATAATCAATGTAACAATTGATTAAACAAGTGGGCAAGAATTAAAAGAAGAAGAAAATGAGTCAGTGGAACAACTTTACAAAGAAGAAGCAAAAGATGAAGACGGGTTCAAGAAAAGGAAGTGCGGACAACAACCTTTACATCAAGGTTAATGAATAAATTCACAAAGGATATGTAGAATGAATTTGCAATGTCATTACTTGGAGAACTATCCTTATTTTTGGGTCTTCAGATACATCAAAGAAACCAAGGAATTTTTATTTCTTAAAATAAGTATATCAGAGAAATGCTAAAGAGGTTCGGAAAGGAAGATTGCAAACAAGTTACCACTCCTATGTAAACCAGTTGCAAGTTGAGAAAAGATGATGATTCAAAGTCTACATACCATAGGCAATACATGTCAATGATTGGTAGCTTACTATATGTGACATCATCTAGACCAGATGTAATGTAGGTAGTTGGACATGCAACACGATTTCGAGCAGCACCAAAGGAATCACATATATTAGTAATGAAGAGGATTTTCAGATATCTCAAAGTAATAGAAGAGTTTGCATTATGGTATCCAAAAGGAAAGGATCTATCACTTATTGCCTACACAGATGTAGATTGGGTAGGTTACATTGATGACTGATGAAGCACCAGTGGAGCAAGGTTCTACTTGGGTGAGTGTTTAGTATCTTGGCTAAGCAAGAAACAATCATCAATATCTTTATCTACAGTCGAAGAAGAGTATATTATAACAAAAGGATATTGTACTCAGGTTATATGGATGAAATAAACTTTGATAGATATATAGGTTGAGTATGATGAGCCCATTCCAATCTATTGTGATAATACAAGCACCATCAGTATCTCAAATAACTCAGTGATGCAATCCAAGACAAAGCACATTCCAATAAAGTTTGACTTTCTACAGGAACATGTTGTAGAGAAGAACATTGGAGTTGAATATGTGGGCACAAAAGAACAAGTGGAAGACATATTTACAAAACCACTTCCAAGGGAAGCCTTTGAGTATTTTCACCAAAGACACAGAGTAATTTCTACTCCAAAATGAATTCTTTTGAATGCTTATCTTATATGTCTTAGATTTAGACAAGGAAGCAACATAAATAGGAAAGTTCAGATTGGGGGATTAGTTTTAGGAAGATTTCAGTCAGGGGGGGTATCCCCAAGGACAATTCAGTTAAGGGGAGCGACCCCAGATGGAAACATACCTTTTCCATTAATGACAAAGGGGGAGAGATTTATCATATGCAAAGGTAAATGCTTAGATAAAGAACATAGAGGCATGGTTTGGGGAGCGATGGTCAAAGGGGGAGCATGAATGGTATGAATTTGATATTGCATCAGAGTGTTATTGCATCAGATTGTTTCCATCAATGCCAAAGGGGGATATTGTTGATTATTTGGATTGGTTGTCATTGATGTCAACCCTTGAAGAAAGTCTGGTATCAAATTCTGGTAGCACAAAGGTTTGGGTAATGGACCCAAGTTTGTTTGATGCATAATGATATGAGTTTTAATATATTTGAAGATAACACTATTCTGGATGGATATTACATGTCATTCCATTTCCGGTGGTATGTGGAACGTCACATAACTTCTCACGGTTACAAAGTTGTGGCCATGTGAAGTTGGAGAACCCTCATGAGTCATCTAGAAGCCCCAAANCTAAAATAAGGAAAGTGTGTTAAGATGGTTAGAATGTAATTTAAATAATAAAGTGAAGTGATGTGTGTACTATAAGTCAAAGTGGATACAATATAAATTATTTAAATAATAGATTTAATGGAGAAATTACTAAGTGGACAAGTGGATAGAAGTGGGTTAGCCCTAAAATAAGGAAAGTGGGTTAAGATGGTTAGAAGTTAACCACTTGAAGAAGCTACCTGAAAGTATAAATAAGACGAAAGGATCTCTCATTTTTAATAAAACTTGAGAATATTGAATATCTACAAGTGAATGAGGTAACCAAAGGATATCTAAGACGAATTTCAGAGGGAAGGAAAATTAAAGAAGGCTGAAATTCAACGGAGGACAAATTCTTTTGATGATGCTTTCTAATGTATGTTATTTACAGGTCATCTCACCTTTTTTGCAATAATTTTTTTTATATAATTATTCATACCATGAAACTGGGAAACAGTTGAGGAAACATATCCAAGTATCTGTGATAAAAATTTCATCTTTTGGGTTGTTGTATTTTTGGAGTTACAATCCGTGGAAAATAGGGTTTGTGGCTAGTCTTGAAACTAGCCTAAAACAAGTGTTTTGGGTAAAAACATCATAACTTCTTCATAACAAATCTAAATTCAGTAAAACAAAATTTACGGTTATATTAAAGTCTCTAGTATTCTATGTACAATTTTCAGATCCATATGACAAATATTTTGTGCGGAGCACACTCTACAAGTTTGCTCTTTAGAATAAGCCAAAATTCAACAAGGTATGCCATTTTTGATATAACTACTTTTTTGAGAGGTTCCAAGTAGTGAAATCTAGAGGAATTGCATAAAATACACTGAAGAACATTATGTACCATTTTCATATCTTCATTCATTACAGGTACATAGTTATGATTATTTCAAGTTAGGGTTGTTGACTAATCCAAAATTAGTCATGTGACACTAAAGTAAAGTTTGATGAAAATGTGAGTCTCTTATTGTTAAAGTTAAGGAAGGTTTTCAAGTATGTGATCATATACACCAGGTCTATTACAAAGTTACAAATCATATTTGGTTGATGAAATTGATGAGGGATTTTGGTTGAGGTACATGTTGGGTACATGGTTGAGACAAGTAGTTGATGAGTTGGCACATACATGAGGTGTATATTTGATGATTTTGGTACATCTTGATGAGTCATATTTGATGAGTAGTTGATACATGATCAATACATACCTAGTACATGGTTGGAGGCACATGTTATTAGTATTGTTGACACATGGTTTATGGATGATGTAGCATACTTGTATTGGTATATTATTAGAAGCACATAATGATCTTGGTGATGATTATGAATTGTTTTGTTATGCTTGGTTGATGCACATATTTGAGAGTTTTCTTGGTGATTGATCTTAATGAGTAGATCTGTTTTGGTTGATAAGATTGATGAGACAGGTTGTTGTGATAGGTTGTTTGGACAAGTTGTTGTGACAGGTTATTTGTACAAGTTTGGTGCATGGTTGATGCACTTGTTCATGGAACAAGTTGAGGTATAGGTTGGTGCATGGTTGATGCACTTGTTTATGGTACAGGTTGATTACAAGTTGTTTGGTACAGGTTGGTGCATGCTTGATGCACTTGTTTATGGTACAGGTTTATTACAAGTTGAGGTATAGGATGATGCATGGTTCGGGTTATTGGTACATGTTGTTTGGTGCAGGTTGATTGCTACAGGTTTACAACAATATATCTCACAGTGATAGTGTGACAGTGGTTCCATCATTCTACTTATATGTCAGGGCGGTTGGACGAGGCAAGGAAAGGTGGTTGTAGCCACCTTTTAGTTGTAGTCGGAGAACATAGGGGGTTGTAGACTCCTTCTGATTATAGCCAGAGAATTTGGGAGTTGGAGCTTCCCTCAAGTTGTATCCTAAGAAACTAGGGAGTTGGAGCCTCCTTCCAGTTGCAATTGGAAAACAAAGGAAGTTGGTACTTCCAATGAATGTAATTCTTAAAGACATATAAAAAAAAACATTATGTGGTTTTCTCCCGCTTTGGGTTTCCACATAAAAACACTGGTGTACTATGTATGTGTATGATTGTTCATTTGTTCATTTTTTATTTACTCTGCAACTATTGGATGCTAATGCTACATTGGTATAACATTTGCATTTTATGGTTAAAAAGGATTAAATTTCTCTATTACTGATTCATCCCCCTCTTAGTAATCCAACATGAATCATATTATTTACTTTAAAAAAACATGCAAACAATTTAACCAAATATGAAAAATTACATATTTAATCTAATCTTATATCACTATCCAAAAAATGTTCCATATATATACATCATTGTCCAAATTTTATTCCAATTGGATTACTAACTATGCAAATAAAATCTAATAACAATACTCTAATTACATATTTAATCTAATCTTATATCACTATCCAAAAAATGTTCCACATATATACATCATTGTCCAAAGTTTATTCCAATTGGATTACTAACTATGCAAAAAATCTAATAACAATACTCTAATTACATATTTAATCTAATCTTATATCACTATCCAAAAAGGTTCCATATATATACATCATTGTCCAAAGTTTATTCCAATTGGATTACTAACTATGCAAATAAAATCTAATAACAATATTCTAATAGTGAAATTCAAATTTGTTTTATACCCATTTATAAATTCAAAGGTAGAATATTCTACACCATATATAAATTTTTAGCATATACTAAAATTTACCCACGAGAACAATAGATCCATGCACATTCAATAACCAAATTTATGATACCAACATTCGGAACTGGAAATTTTACTATAAGAATTCTACATAACCCTACAATAATTATTTTGTTAAATACCATAACCGAAAATGAATATTGTTGATGATGATCCTCAACCGAAAAATGGCGTAACATTCCTTCCAGAAGTATATGGAATATTGCCAGAAGTATATGTTTAGCACTATGTAATATTGGCGTAACATTCCTTCGATTGTTTCAATATTTGGAATATTGCCAGAAGTATATGTTTAGCACTATGATTTTTTCAAGAAATGAAACGACCCTTGGTTTGGAAAAATTTTCAGGGTTCTGAGTGAGATGTAGAAACACTCATGGTCATTTACACTCTGGGTAAATAAGGATACAAAATTATTTCCTCTTCTGAAAGTAAATCATGAGAAGAATATACAATGCTTTCAAGAGAGATACCTAAGCGAAATCCAACTCTCTTCTCAAGCATGAGTAAGATCGGAAGTTAGTACACAAGAGAAAGGGTTATTCTAAAGGGTTATTCTAACATAACAAAATTTCCTTCATAAAAAAGTAATGATCTCTAACTGTTTACAACCCAAGAACAAAAAAATGTTTTTCTAAAGGCATTCAATTAAAGGTAACCTGAAACTTCTGCGTTATTTGCGCATCATTTGAATCATATTATTTTCCTTAAAAAACATGCAGACAACTTAACCAAATATGAACAATTACATATTTAATCTAATCTTATATCACTATCCAAAAATTGTTCCATATATATACATCATTTTCCAAACTTTATTCCAATCAGATTACTAACTATGCATATAAAATCTAATAACAATACTCTAATAGGCTATGCATATAAAATCTAATAACAATACTCTAATAGGGAAATTCGAATTTGTTTTATACCCATTTATAAATTCGAAGGTAGAATATTCTACACCATATATAAATTTTTAGCATATAGTAACATTTACGCACAAGAACAATAGATCCATGCACATTAAATAACCAAATTTATTATACCAACATTCAGAAATGGAAATTTTACTACAAGAAATCTACATAACCCTACAATAATTATTTTGTTAAATACAAGAAAAATATTATTGATGATGATCCTAAATCGAAAATTGGCATAACTTTCTTTTCTTTTTCCTACTATTCCAAGACTTCACGGGTACCTCCCAGCCAATGCTAGGGATTCTCTTCTTCCCCCTTAGCCCCCCAAGCCGCAGAGGGGTCACACACAAAAACTCAAATCCAAAACTAGCTCAAGCTTGCCCTCACAAGGAGAGCCTTCCACTTCTTGCACAAGCTTGCAACCTAACTCACACAAGTAAACTTAGTCAATAGAAATTTTAACAACATTTAATTCATCCAACAATAGGGTCCCTTCCTCCTACTTCTCCATTCTTTTTATATTAAATTTTTCTTTGACACTTTTTAGCTCATGCATAGTTAAACAATTTTTAATAATCAAAATGGTGAATATTCACCCTCAACACGTCACAACTTCCCCAAGTTGCACATGTTTATTCCTTTTAAATTTAAAATAATTATGCATTTTCCCTCACACCCTATCATGGACCATATAGTGGCACTATATTGTTGGGATTTTTTCATCGTATATTCAGTTTCAGGCAATCACGCTATATGAAAAACTTGCACTTTCCCACATATCATAGCAATGCATGTGAACCAACATAATTTAACATAAAATGTTTCATTCCTATTGTTTCTCAGTCCATATTCATGACATCAATCATTTATTATCATCATTCTTTGGCTATTGCATAGACCATTAATTTGTAGGTTAGTTTATAACACAAACTGATGCATATCCATACATTAACATGTAATTGCATTTAACCATATCATTAAATTGGTATGCACATACCAATATCTTTCAAATTCAAAGCTTCAATCTATAAATAGGTTGTATAATATCCATAATAAATCACACAACGATAAACATTCATAGTATTTACATTCACATTGGTCCATATGTCCAAAATTTATGTCAAGTAAATAGTGTTCCACAGATAATTAGCAATAAAGATACAACTAGGCCATAAGTAATTCTAGTTGTCTAAGTCAAAAGGGGCAATTGTAGACACCCATCCTTTGAGAATCATATTCCATAGGTTGTGGTCAAAAGTGAGGGGTCATCTTGATGTATCATATCTACATCCTCCTAGGTAGGTAATCATGTGTTATATTAGTCCTATTAGACCTTCACTTGTTTAGATATATGTTGAGGCTATTAATACATTAGTTGGCTAACCCTATTAACAGACCTCCATTGTGTCCAAAATCAAATTTTATTACCACTTGTGATTTAGTTAATGTGAAGATACACTCCTCTTACAAAGTTATTCTTTACAAGCTCCATGTAGGATTCCCATATATAAATTATAATGTGTTGGTTGACTACCAATTAAAACCTTATCTTATTATTAGTTTTTTTTTGTTAAGTGATTCTTACATTGATATTTATATAAATTTCATTAAGTTGTGCATAGAATGCCACTTGGAATATCTTGATAATCATAACCATTTACTACTAAATTTATTATCACTCTAGCTTGAGTGATACCACACACACGCCATTGCAAACGTTTTCCAAACCTAGGAATACTGACTAAGATATTGTCATATGATCATTACGTGGGGTAGAAATTTTAAGGTCTCTTTGGTCACCATTCTTAATTAGTCATCTTCTTGTTTGGTCATAAATATTAGATCTTGAAAATATAAATGTTGATTATATGATTCTCTTATCATCATCAAGGTACACATGCTTTCTACCTACAAGAGTAATTTAACATGCTTTAGTGAGCACCCCCAAGTCAATACTAAGTTTTCTACTAGGGTCCATTCCATCCTCTACAATTACTTAACTTTAAGGCTACCTTCCCTCACAATTCCTCTTCATACGTCTCAATATTATATCCTTCATACCTACATTCTACTAACCAATTGTGTCTTCTATCCCTTTCTTGTCGCATCACTAGCGGTTTTTAAGTTCCTTCCCTTATTATGAAAGAATTTTAGTAGTGGGTTGAACATTCTTATCATTTATCATTCAACTTGTAAATTGGTTTCCTTTAAATAATATGTAAATTTCCCCTTAATCGAACATCATAAACATTACATTGAGTATGCATTTCTTCTTGCAATTTTGATCTAACCACAAGGTCATCCTCACACAAGGTGGTGGTAGATAGTAATTATTTTAGTCACTTGCACTCAATGTCATTATTCCTTAGTAATAAATTCAAATTGACTTAAGAGATCAATGCATAACTAAGCACAAGTTGGGTCAATATCACGTTAACCATTAGCAATTCGTCCAAATATCATCATGGAACTTCCATTATCGTTTCAAACTCAAGTTCTTTGATCACAACCTAGGCCCTTATGGTATCACTTAGGATTTCATTATATTATTACTTAGTATATTTTCTAGAGTTCATTAACATTCCTTATAATGCATTGTCTCTTTTAGCATTCCTTTTCGCACTTCCATCTACCATTACATTTGTTGCCATTTTTTTCTTATCACATAATCATTTATTAACTTAACAATTGCTTTATATTATTTGTAAACTCATCATCTTATTATCTCATTATCTCATCAACCTTTTATTGTTTATTCCAACTAATCTCTCTTGATTTTATAGAATACGTTCAATTTACCACTTATGTAGCACACTTCACTATACTTAATTGACTATTACATTTTGTTCTTCCATATACTACATCATATTGCTAGTTCATGTGTTTCCAATCCACCTTGAACTCATTTCAAACTCCATATTTGACCTCCCTCCTATTACCTTTCATCCACCATTATATCCTACTTTAAACATCATTAAATATCCCAACCATTTATGTTAATTCCTTCATAATTTCTTTTATCAACCACCCTTGACCCAACGTCCTTACTCATTACCAACACAAGAACTAATTTTATTTATATTATATCCACCCCCTTAACCTGTGTTGACCTAATTTATTATGCACCTTATCCTTTAATCTTACTTATAACATATCCTTGCATTTTTCCATATACTATATCTATTTACATTCACTTATTATTTTACTATCTTCGCTTACTCAACATATTGCACCTCACTCTTCATATTTTTAATCTATTACTCAAATCATTAAAAACACAATTTTTGCCTACTCATTTTCTTACAACATATTTTATCTTCCTCTTTAACACTTGTCTATTACTTTATTGTTAACTTTTATACCATCAATGTTCTACTCTATACACTTTCATTTGCATTTGTTTCTTTAGTATAACCCTCAACTATACAATGATTTGTATTTATCATCACCTTTTTTTATTTCATTTCTTGTATAATTATTTTTATATCACTTTTCCCTTATCCACTTGTTTTTCCACCCACCTTCTACTACTTAACTATATACCACCTGATTACTAGTGCATCTCACCCACATACTTTCCAAAATTTTCATTTATTACACTTTTACAATGCTTACCTTTTTTTTTTGGTTCGTTTTATCTTTGTATATCACTATTACACTCAACTTTGTACCTTCCTTCTTATTACGCTGCCCTTTTTAATATACCTAAATTTCAACATTTTACCATGGCTCATTATAACCTTCTTTTGTGTACCACATTCCTTTTTATGTTTCCTTTCTACTCTTTATATTCAACTCTTCCTACTCTTTATATTCATTAATACCCACTATTGTGTGTTACTTCATGCCATATATATATATATATATACCATCAATAACCTTTATATAAAACATTTCTCTTACACCTATTCACATGTGAAGTTGATTTTATATATATA
>JZKD02S1750864.1:34833-44993 GCA_000966675.3 Picea glauca
ATTTTAAGTTTATTTGGCTTTCACCAAAGCCTCCTCCTCCTGTTGCCAAATAACTGTCGGGTGCTCAAGATAGTAAGGCAACGAGGCCCACCCTAGCTTCCATGGTCAGCCCTGAGAGTAAGAGTACTTCCTGGAGAGGACACTCACCTGGAGCGCCATGGGACAGTCCCTTGCCACTACCCTCCATTGTTTTCCTCAAACCCATTTTAGATGGTGGAGATGGTGGTCTAAGGTACCCTAAAATAGTCTATTAATTATATATGATAGTTAGGTAGACTTTTAGGTGATTACAAGAGTGTTTTGAGAGTTTTAAAGTACTTAAAAAGTGCAAAATAATGAGATGGCCGAAACAGAAAGTGCTCAAAATGTGTTGTTAAAGCTTTAACCATAAAGTTCATCAACACATAAGAAAGAAATGAGATACAAAGGTTAAAGAGATAGATACATTCAGATCACATGCACATCACATTAGTTGATTAGATACCATGAATCAATGGCAAGAACAACTTACCTTATGAGATGAAGAAAATTTAATGTGTTTGTCAAATTAAACCATTCAAGATGAATCAAGCCCAATACGTGGCTATTAAAAGATATTAAAGAAATGAACAATAACTACTTATTGATTAAGCATCATAAAAGATATAAAGCATGGGATTATGGTATATGTGCTTAAAAGAAAATAAGAGCTTGAATGAAAGATAAACCAACTAGAGCAATATGGATACTAAGTGTGTTTCCCAATGGGCTTAAGAGATGTAAGATCTGATCTAAAGCATAAAAATTGAAACCATTAAACAACTTAGATCAATCACATAGCATGAGAAAATAAAGATTAACACTTACCCTTACCTCTTTGGGGGTTTCTCACCCAACTAGGTAGGTTCTTAATTAGTTATTTATCTTGTCTTAGCTTATTAGGGTGTTCTTAGATCTTATTATGAGAATAACTCAGCAAGAGATATGAGATAGCAAGAGAATGAAAAACAAACTAAAAATGAGCTAGATCTACAAGCAAGCAATCACTAGCCACGTGGGGTTGAGAAGGTGCCCACACCTTCTAAACCTCATGGCCAAACTAGGAAAAAATCAACAAAAAATTGAAAAATAAGTTAGATCTACCCATGTCCTAGCCTACCCAAGGATTGAAGAAGAGGGGAGGCCATACCACTTCCCCTCTTACACCTCAAGCCAAATCTAACAAGCAAACAAAGAAGAAAAGTGCACTTTCTAAGCTAGAAAAAGAGAAGGAAGGTGAGAGATAGCTACCAAGTCCCCCAAGGGGTTGTTGAGTGTTGTATGTGTCTTTCTGGGGAAGCCAAGAGCCTCCTATCAGATCTGATGTACCTGTTATAATAGCAATGTCTTCTTGCTAGGATGGCTACATACAACCAAGCAAAGTTAAGGAAAAGCTTTCCCTTTTAGGACAAGGATTTTCCACAAGATAAGATAAAATTTTGAGATATTATTGACCTATCTAAACAATGTATGCTAGCTGAAATGTGGGATGAATGTATAACATGTATAGAGCAAGGAAATAATCAAAATGGTTGAAGTATGTGAAGCCTCAAGAGACCCTTCCCTTCTAAAAGGTCTTCCCAATGAAACTTTGGAAGCTAACCTACAATCCACCTTCAAGATCAAGAATATACTAGATAGAATGTTAGTGCAGATAACATAAACGACACTTCAATTTATTTATGCATTAAGATTCATAGGATAAAAGGACATACACACCATTTAACCTACCCAAATAACACTTTATTCAAGATCTAATATAGCAAGATTCATAAAATAAAACACAACAAACTTACCTCCATATGCATAAGAATGACAAGCATACGCATTACCCTTCTTGTTGTCCTCCAAAGCTTCTTGAACTTTATTACCAAAATAAGTAGATCTTGGAGAGGAATACTCCAAAACCTAAGAGCTAGAATGAATGAAAAATGAATGAGGTGAGAGAGAGAGAGAGTTGTAAATCAAGTAGCATAACAATATCTCAAGATATGGTGAATTGGGAGAGAGAAAAGGGATCTATTTATACTTGGAGAGGAAAACCTACCCCTCTTGGATCTAGGCCAAGTGTCCACCACCAAGAAATTGAGAAGATCTCAAGGCTAGGGCGCACTTCCTAGGGTTTGCACAATAGATCTAGGGTGTAGAAAAATTGAAAAATAAATTAGATAGATCTAATGGCAAGGAGGAAGTGTGGGATTTGTGCCATGGAAGGTGAAAGGTTCAAATAATTTTTAAATAATTATTTGTTGGAGTCTCTAGTTGAGGGGGAACGCACCACTCTTGGAGGGCGCACCTCTTGGGATGAGGAGAAGAGATGAGAGGCTAGGAATATGTGTGAGGTGTTGGGATTACACAATGAGTGAGGGAAAGGCATGTGATCCATGCCTAGGATAGATGAAGAGTCACTTTTTTAATAAAAACGCAACTTTCATTGGAGAGAGGAAAAGGAGGGTGTAACTCTCTTGGAGAGCGCTCCTCTTGGTCAAAATTGAACCCAAACTCAAGTATGGGAAATTTGTTTCGCTTAAAGATGCTTCGCCTGTCTCAGAATGAGATACAAGGTTCCATTCTTCCCACTCTTGGTTGCTGCCATAGTTTATCGATCATCTCTTTCCTCTATAACAATCTATCATGAAGTATTCCCTCAGAACTATGTGTTCTTCCCAAGTTAGAAAGCATTAACTTAAGAGTTAACAATTTGACAGGAGAAATACCGGCCTGCTTGGGAAACATAACCTCTTTGGATGAGATAGAGTTATCTAACAATAGATTTCACGGGAGTATTCCTTCCAAATCGGGTATGCTAATCCAGCTAAGCTTTATATCTCTGCAAGATAACCATCTAACATGACAAATTCCATCTTCCTTTTCTAACTTCACAAATCTTCAAGTATTGGCTATCACTTATAACCAGTTGACTGGTCACATTCCTGTGGGCTTGTGTAGCAAGAACATGTGGTTGACTGAACTCTATCTAGGTGGTAATCTGTTGAGTGGCAGCATTCTTGCCTCCTTCTTCAATTGTACGAACCTTCACTTGCTCGACTTATCGAGTAACTAGCTCTGTAGAATAGTGCCCATGGAATTGGGTAAGTTGACACAGCTCCAAAGGATCTTCTTAGTTGAGAATCAACTAGTTAGTGGTAGCACCACAAACTTGCCCATTCTTATTGTGCTTACTAATTGTTCCACTCTACAAAAATTAGATTTAGGCCTTAATCATTTCATGGGACCTTTTCCCTTTTCTATAGGCTGCCTCTCTAGGGAAATATACTTTCTAATCTTGGAAGGAAATGGATTTGCAGGGGAAATACCTCCACAGATTGGAAATCTATCTAGTTTAACATTGTTTAGTTTACGATATAATTCTTTTACCAGGAAAATCCTGGCTACACTTAAAATGCTTCAAAAGTTGGAAAGGTTACTTATCGGACACAACAATTTACACAGAAACATCCCAGTGGAAATTGGGCAACTGAAAAGATTAGGGCTCCTAGAAATTTATGGAAATAATCTTTCTGGAAGAATCCCTGATTCTATTGCTAATCTTCAACAACTAAGATATCTAGATCTTCATATGAACCAATTGTCAGCAAAAATCCTTGCAGGTCTAGGGAAATGTGTGAACTTACTACTACTAGACCTTTCATACAACATGCTCAGTGGTGAGATACCTCAAGAGATTGCAGGTCTTGCAAATTTAGATTTCTATTTCAACCTTTCAAACAATTTATTAGAGGTCCCCCTACCTTTGGAGCTAAACAAGATGACTATGCTTCAAGCTATAGATATTTCTGCAAATCGGTTAACTAGTTATATTCCAAGTGGGCTTGGAAGTTGCAAAGAACTAGAATACCTTAATATTTCTTGGAATTCACTTGAAGGTCCAATTCCAATGTCACTTGGTGAACTTCAAAGTCTTCGGTGCATGGATTTCTCCTCCAACAATTTGTCAGGTGGAATACCCACGTCATTGGAAAATCTAAAAATGCTCAACCAATTGAATTTCTATTTCAACAACTTGTCAGGACAAGTCCCAAAAGGTGGAGTTTCCAAAAAGCTTGGTGCCACAATGTTTATGGGAAATCTTGGTCTATGTGGACCTTGGGTAAGTCTATTGCCATGCTTTTCTCACAAACATAAAAGTGTTTTGCATTTGAAAAGAGTTATCATACCTGTTGTTGTAGCTGCAGTCATTGTAGTATCATGTTTATTTATGGGACTCTTGTGGAGACAAAATCGCAAAAAGAATATTGCTATAGAGGTTGGGGCATCATTGAATGTGGGGCATCGAAAAATTTCCTATGCAGAGCTCATCACTACAATAGACAGATTTAGTGATGCCAACTTGTTAGGCGTGGGTAGTTTTGGGAAAGTCTACAAAGGAGTTCTAAATGATGGCACAGTCGTTGTTGTCAAGCTTCTCAATTTGGAAAATGAAGGGGCTCACAAAAGTTTTAAAAAGGAGTGCAAAGTATTGGGTAGAGTTAGGCACCATAATTTGATTAGAGTCATAACCTCTTATTTAGATCTCCAAATGAAATCTTTGATATTTCCATTTATGCCAAATGGGAGCCTGGAGAAGTGGTTATATCCTGATGGTGAAGTAGAAAGTGGTTTAACATTGATTCAAAGGTTGAATATAACAATAGACATTTCCCGGGGCATGGTGTACCTCCATCACCATTGTTTCATGCAAGTGATCCATTGCGATTTGAAACCAAACAATGTGCTTCTTGGTAAAGATATGACAACATATTTAATAGACTTTGGGATTNAATGGTTGAAGTATGTGAAGCCTCAAGAGACCCTTCCCTTCTAGAAGGTCTTCCCAATGAAACTTTGGAAGCTAACCTACAATCCTCCTTCAAGATCAAGCATATACTAGATAGATTGTTAGTGAAAATAACATAAACGACACTTCAATTTAGTTATGCATTAAGATTCATATGATAAAAGGGCATATGCACCATTTAACCTACCCAAATAACACTTTATTCAAGATCTAATATAGCAAGATTCATAAAAGAAAACACAACAAACTTACCTCCATATGCATAAGAATGACAAGCATACACATTACCCTTCTTGTTGTCCTCCAAAGCTTCTTGAACTTTATTACCAAAAGAAGTAGATCTTGGAGAGGAATACTCCAAAACCGAAGAGCTATAATGAATGAGGTGAGAGAGAGAGAGTTGTAAATCAAGTAGCATAACAATAGCTCAAGATATGGTGAATTGGGAGAGAGAAAAGGGATCTATTTATACTTGGAGAGGAAAACCTACCCCTCTTGGATCTAGGCCAAGTGTCCACCACCAAGCAATCGAGAAGATCTCAAGGCTAGGGCGCACTTCCTAGGGTTTGCACAATAGATCGATGGTGTAGAAAAATTGAAAAATAAATTAGATAGATCTAATGGAAAGGAGGAAGTGTGGGATTTGTGCCATGGAAGGTGAAAGGTTCAAATAATTTGTAAATAATTATTTGTTGGAGTCTCTAGATGAGGGGGAACGCACCACTCTTGGAGGGCGCACCTCTTGGGATGAGGAGAAGAGATGAGATGCTAGGAATATGTGTGAGGTGTTGGGATTACACAATGAGTGAGGGAAAGGCATGTGATCTGTGCCTAGGATAGATGAAGATTTTCTTTTTAAATAAAAACTTAACTTTCATTAGAGAGAGGAAAAGGAGGGTGTAACTCTCTTGGAGAGTGCTCATCTTGGTCAAAATTCAACCCAAACTCAAGTATGGGAAATTTGTTTCGCTTAAAGATGCTTCGCCTGTCTCGGAATGAGATACAAGGTTCCATTCCTCCCACTCTTGGTCGCTGTCATAGTTTATCAATCATCTCTTTCCTCTATAACAATTTATCGGGAAGTATTCCCTCAGAACTATGTGTTCTTCCCAAGTTAGAAAGCATTAACTTAAGAGTTAACAATTTGACGGGAGAAATACCGGCCTGCTTGGGAAACATAACCTCTTTGAACGAGATAGATTTTTCTAACAACAACTTTCACGGGAGTATTCCTTCCGAATTGGGTATGCTAATCCAGGTAATCTTTATATCTCTGCAAGCTAACCATCTGACATGACAAATTCCATCTTCCTTTTCTAACTTCACAAATATTCAAGTATTAGCTATCACTTATAACCAGTTGATTGGTCACATTCCCGTGGACTTGTGTAGCAAGAACATGTGGTTGACTGAACTCTATCTGGGTGGTAATCTGTTGAGTGGAAGCATCCCTGCCTCCCTCTTTAATTGTACGAACCTTCACTTGCTCGACTTATCGAGTAATCAGTTCCGCAGAATAGTGCCCATGGAATTGGGCAAGTTGAAATAGCTCCAAAGGCTCTTCTTAGTTGAGAACCAACTGGTTAGTGGTGGCACCACAAACTTGCCCATTCTTACTATGCTTACTAACTGTTCCACTCTACAAGAATTAGATTTAGGCCTTAATCATTTCACGGGACCTTTTCCCTTTTCTATAGGCTACCTCTCTAGGGAAATATACTTTCCAATCTTGGAAGGAAATGGATTTGCAGGGGAAATACCTACATAGATTGTAAATCTATCTAGTTTAACATTGCTTAGTTTACGATATAATTCTTTTACCAGGAAAATCCCGACTACACTTAAAATGCTTCAAAAGTTGGAAAGGTTACTTATCGGACACAACAATTTACACGAAAACATCCCAGTGGAAATTGGGCAACTCAAAATATTAGGGCTCCTAGAAATTTATGGAAATAATCTTTCTGGAAGAATCTCTGATTCTATTGCTAATCTCCAGCAACTAAGATATCTAGATCTTCATATGAACCAATTGTCAGCAAAAATCCCTGCAGGTCTAGGGAAATGTGTGAACTTACTACTACTATACCTTTCATACAACATGCTCAGTGNTCAATCCTGCTAGAAGACATCCTAGGGAAATATCTAGTGCCAAACCGAGATGAACTCTACTATGTTGTTTTCCTTCATCAACATGTGGATTTGCAGCTATAAAGCATGAATATGGTGCACCTCTAAATGCTATTGGAAATCTTGTGAAATCATTGTACATTCATATCGTTAGATTGTTTTAAGAAAAATTAAAATATTTCATGGTCTCTAAATGAATCAGTAGTTCCATGGGGATATCACCAATCAGATTGTTTACTAGGAGATCCAAGTAAGTACATTTAGTATACCAAATGTAGGAGGAGGAATGTGGACAGTTAAAAGGTTTTACGAGACATCCAACACTCTTATATTCTTAAGGTTGAATATTTATGCAGGAATGGGTCCAATAATATGACATGCATAGTAATTCAAATATTCAATCTACTACAGAGAACTTATGTTTGGAAAAGGGTTTAGGTAGAAATTGTTCTCAACTAGATTTAGATGTTGTAAAGATCTTAAGTTTCTCAAGTTCCACTGGATTCTTCCACTAAATATATTGGAAAACACATCTAAAAAATTCAAACTAGGCCAATCAAAGAACACATGTGGYATCTACCCTCCAAATAGGTTTTCACTCACATGAAACACTATCAGAGTAGACCYTAAAATGACATGCAGGTTACTTGATAATTTTTTCATGCCTAGTCTCAATGTTGATATCTTAGGAATATCCCCCAAATCAAGATTGATAGGCCCAATGAATGCACTTTTTCTAAGTTMTACTATCTCCAAAGAAGTTACATTAGACAATGGATGTAGAAAACTTGTTAAGAGATTTTGTTCAAGATACTCAACAASCTGGATATAAATGGTACCTAGGAAAATTGAAAATCCTAGATTTGGCCTTCATGAMAATTTTTCACAAGAGTCAGTTTCCTAAGATCTGGAAGAAATTGGTTGAATCACTGAGGAATTCATTCTACTATCAAGAGCTAAGAGACATATAAGAGAAAGTATTGAGCACTAATCCATTATCTGGCAATGTGATCCAAAAGTTAGGTTTTCTGACTACTCTCTTACAGGTTTCTAGACTTGAGTGCCAAATATTTTGATGGAAAAAATACTTTAGATTTTGGCTATCTTGATGAATTTAATAGACCTCCGCCTAGTAATCAACATGTTTTTTAGTCCTTTTCCTTCAGAAAATGGCAGTCTTGTTAATTTGGAAAAATTTTATTCACCTTGTTGCATGCTAAGATTATCAATTGTTGAAGAGATGAGCAAGTCATGTGCCATATGCAATATAGACCTATGAAACAATCCTCTGCGCTCTCCTATCAAAGACTCCATTGAAAACCTGCATAAACCCTACAATATTGAACCTTGTGAATGCTGACCGAAATGGTAAAAATTGGTAAATATAGAAATTGAAGGACTATGGTGTTAACCTTCAACTCTCTCACAATTTATCTTCTCGATACACTTGCAAATCCATCCCTTGTTTCATTCATAGCAAAAAATTAATTTATTGGAATTATACCATATTGGTTGGGAAGGTGGAAGAAAATTGGATACATTCTACTTGCTTCAAATAATTTTAGTCACCACATTCCTCTAGAGCTTGGTAATTGCTCCTCAATGATCATTTGAGTTTGAGCAACAATCAATTGGATAGATATATCCCTTAAAATCTCTTCAATGCAATGTATATAAATTGTTGGCTCATCAATGCAATGCTACAATTCCTGCCACAATCTCAGAACCCTATAATAGGCCCTCTCCATGGCCCAATTCAATCCTAGGACTATATTGCTATGAAAAGTGTGAGTTCTGGTACAGATTGACTCTGCATCCATTACTTAGTTTGATATACTTATGTTGGACTCCAGGGAAGTCCCGAGCTCGAATCTCGGTACCCCAATATGGATCGTCTAAGATGTGTTTGAATAGGAGGCAGACATGGATTAGAGCGTTCTTCAACTTCTCATAGAAATCTTCGTTAAACAAGTCATAACATCCCTTGATAAATTTTCCACTGAGGATTTCTAATATTGGGAACTCGACTCTGCCCACACTTCTGTAGATATTTCCAATTCCTTCTTAATGTAATCACCATTGGAAAACTCTCGTTCCATATTGGATTATGTAGGTCAATTGGAATGGGGTTTTGGAATATGGTTGTGGGGGAGTGCAACAACCGTGAGGCAGTTGAAAATGTAGACGAAGTGGCCTCCTATCCCATCATCCATCTCCCTCACTCTGCAATAGTGATTACCATGCCCACGAGGAGGGGACCATTGTAACAAACATTTCCTTCACAATGTGTGAGAGTGAACTGCTAGAATCTTCCATCAAAGAAATAAGGGTTCTGAAAAGGGCGAATTCGTTGAATGTTTAGGTTGCTCGTTGTTCATGTCTTTGTTTTTCTTGTACTTAAATATCTGTTAATGGAAATTTGGATTTGATCAACTACCCAAATCCTCTAGGTCGATTATGCTTATTGTGTATTTGTGTCTGAGTAGCCTGTAATTTATCTTTCCATGATATATAGTAAACAAATAAAAGACATCGGCATGTGTGAATTCTGCTTAAGTGCACTAGGTCAGATTAAGTTGGTATCAAAGCACTTAGTTTTATAGCTGGTGATCAAATTTGAAGGATGAGTTTTAATTTCACTTTAAGAGGTTTAGATTCATGAAGCTATTCAATGATTAAATGCTTAAAATTTTACATTTAAATTGAAAACAATAAATTGATTATATATTTTATTAAAAGATATTTGAAATAAAATATTATATTTTTAATTAAATTTATGTTTAGTATATAAATTAGTTAATCCAAAATATCACTTTAACATTCACAAAGCTATTTGCAACATATCATTTTAACATTCACTAAGCTACTTGCAAAATATCAAATTGATGTTTCCACACCAAAAACAAGTATAAACAAAAATGAGAGTGGATGATCATATACTTCATTTTTAAAATTGACATGGTTGATTAGAGCATTGATGGATACCAAATGTATCAAGAAGTAAATTTTTTTTTTTTTTTTTTTTTAAGGACAACTGAGAGGTGAAATTTCTCAATAATTTATACCTATATTCAATCAATAAAATAAAGAAAAATATAAATACATAAACAATCCCATTCTTTACCAAATTAGAATCGAAAACAACAAATCTTGAGGCTAATTCACAACTACCTTGCAATATCAAAAGGTTGCTTCCCACTCCCACAACATTTTT
>JZKD02S1750875.1:25858-55692 GCA_000966675.3 Picea glauca
AGGCTATGAATGTTATTCTGAGTGGGCTTGCAGAAGAAGAATTTGTAAAATTTATGCACTTAGAATCTACCAAAGAAATGTGGGACAAACTCATTAGTAATTATGAAGGTAATGAGAAGGTAAAGGATGCCAAGCTTCAAATATACATATTACAGTTTGTACAACTAAATATGAGAGAGGATGGAACTGTTGGGAAGTACTTTCTGAGAGTTGAAGAACTATTAAATGCAATGAAATGACTTGGTGAAAAAATTGAGGAAGCCTCTTTAGTTCATAAGATTTTAAGATCTCTCCCTGATAGATTTAATCCAAATGTTTCTGCAATAGAAGAAATGAATGATCTTAAAATTCTTCCTATTGACCAACTCCTAGGAACTCTGACTTTTTATGAAATGAGGATAGGTAAAGATAAACCCACCTCTAGAGAAGCATCATTTAAAGTAGAAAAGAATGAGGATTCGGAGCCTCATGAAATTGAAGAAAAATTCGTGAGAAGACTAAAGAAAGGATCAGGAAAGTACCAAGGCAATTTTCCCTTCAAATGTTTTAACTATGGAAATATAGGTCACTTTTCATCTAAGTTCCCACACAAGAAGAAGGACCAGAACTCTAAAGGTGAAGAGAAGTACAAATCCAAGAGATTTGGTAAAAATAAAAGCTTATGTGTAAACAATGATGACTCTTCAGGAGACACGGATAGTGATTCTTCTTGTGAAGATAAGGTTAATGACTTTATGCTTATGGCCAAAGAGGATTATGATTATAAAAGCACAGGAAGTGATGTTAATGATGAAGACGTTGTAGTTGAATTGGAAGGAGAACTGATCAGTGCCCTAGAAGAAATTGCTAGACTCGGATTTAAGAAGAAAAAGAAAAAACAATTGTTGATACAATTCGAGAAAGACAGTAAAAAACTTGATGAACACTTTGCCCTGCTAAAAGTGGAATTAGAAGAGGCAAAGAAAATGGAGGACATTATGAAACAATAGTTATCAGAGAAGAAGTCAAGATGTGAAGCCTTGGAAGAAGAGGTAGTAAAAACCAGAAAAGACATGGAGAAGTTTAAAGCATTGTATCTCCAAAATCTTCCAAGCATTAAAGCCTCAACAGAACTAAATGACATTCTTAGCAAACAGAGATCTCCTTTTTTGAAGACTGGTTTAGGCTATGTGAGTGGCTCAAGCAACAAACAACCAGAAAGAAAAGAGCCAGTAAATATGATCAAGTTCCAAGTCAACAGACAACCAGACCATGTGAGTACTATGCCACCAAAAGCTAATAAAGACAAGATGATCCCTGATAAAAAATAAAGATGTCAAAAGATGGAGCAACAAATGCCAAGAATAAGGCCATCCTTCAGGTACCAAAATTTCTTCCATGGTTACTGTTTTTACTGCTTTAATTTTTTCCATAAGATTGAAAATTGTCAAATTAAGTTTAGAGACATGCAACTGAGGAGATCAAGAAATAAAAAATCTTTGCAACATAGAACTAAACAACCAATGAGTAGACAAAGTTGCACCAATCACTTTCACCTATTGAAAAATGAACTTGAATGCCATAACTATCATAACTTTGGCCACAAAGCTGCAAAATGCTATCTGAAGAATTACAAAGAAGATCCAAGGATAAAACCCTTAGCTAGAAATCTCATCACATGGAAAAAGAAAGATAGTGAAAAATGTGGCCTAGTACTTTCAGCTCAAAAAACAAATACCCCTAAAATACCCCTGGTATATAGACAGTGGATGTTCCAAGGACATGATTGGAGACAAGGATAATTTTATGTTTATAAGTAAAAGAAAAACAGGAAATGTGACCTTTGGAAATGATGAACCAAGCAAAATCAAGGGTAAAGGGATGGTGAGTTTGAGTAATGGAAAAGGAAAAGCCCAAGATGTTCTTCTTGTAGATGGGCTGAAACATAATTTGCTCAGTGTAATTCAAATGTGTGACAGAGGATGTGAAGTGGTTTTCACTTCCAAAGATTGTAAGATAAAGTCTATAAACTCAGGACAAGTGGTGGCTAAAGGCATAAGGACAGATAATAATGTATATGTGTTGAAAGAATATAGAGAAGAGTGTCATCTAAGAAAACATAATGAAAGATGGTTATGGCATAGGAGACTTGGAAATATAAAATTTGACCACTTAATCAAGCTCAAAAATCTTGAGGCAGTAAAAGATATTCCAAGAATATCAAAGCCACAAGATTCTGTGTGTAAACCCTGCCAGGTAGGAAAGCTAACCAGGACACAGTTTAAATCCAAGAGCTCTACTTCAACAGAGAAACCATTCCAATTAGTTCTTATGGATATATGTGTACCATAAAGACAGGAAGGCATGGGGAAGGAAAAATACTTCATGCCGATCATTGATGATTACTCCAGACTCACTTGGGTTTCTTTTCTCAAAGAAAAAGTTGAAGCATTTGAGAAATTTAAAATATTTAAGGCTTTAACTGAGAATCAAACTGGAAACAAGTTAAAGGCAATAAGATCAGACAGAGGAGGAGAATCTATGTCAAGTGATTTCAAGGAATTATGTGATAAACATGGGATCAAGAGAGAATACGCAATCACATGAACTCCATAGCAAAATGGAGTAGTTGAGAGGCAAAACAGAACAGTTCATCAAATGGCCCGGTCAATGATGAATGAGAAGAACATTGATCAAACCTATTGGGTAGAAGCAATACACAAGAGTCCATATTATTAAAAAATCCCACCTCAGACCACACAGTGACAAGACACCTTATGAACTGTGGTATGGAAGACCTGCTTCAATCAAACACTTCAAAGTCTTTGGGAGTAAGTGCTACATAAAGAATAATAATGAAAACCTTGGAAAGTATGATGACAGGGATAATGAAGGCATATTCTTAGGATATGCTACCAATAGTAAAGGATATAGATGCTTTAATAAAATATTGTATAAATTAGTTGATTGCATTGATTTAAAAGTTGATGAAGGAGTCCTAGTAAGAGAGGTGAACAATATTGAGTCTGCTACAGAGGACATAGCTGAAGATGAAGATAAACATGTCCGAGAATCAGAAGGAGAAGACATTGAGTTAGATACAAATACTCTGAAGGACTCAAACCAGGAGATCAATACAAAGACACCCTCTAGAGTTATTAGGAAGAATCATCCTGAACATCAGATAGTTGGTCATCTAAACCAAGGAGTTCAGACAAGAAAGCAGTTGAATAATGTCTCAGAACAATCTCAGATTGTCTTTCTTTCTTTGCATGAACCTAAATACTTTAATGCAGCTAGCGAAGATGACCAATGGGTTAAAGCCATGAATGATGAACTTGACCAGATTGAGAAAAACAATACTTGGGAGATGGTTCCTAGACCTGAAGGTAAAAATGTCATAGGTTCCAAATGGGTCTTTAAGAATAAATTGAATGAGTAGGGACAAGTTGTCAGGAACAAAGAAAGATTGGCCTGTAAGGTCTATGCACAAATTGAAGGACAAGATTTTGATGAAACCTTTGCACCAGTGGCAAGATTGGAAGCCATCAGAATGTTTTTTGCCTATGCATGTCATAAGAAGTTTAAAGTCTATCAAATGGATGTCAAGTTAGATTTTCTAAATGGAGATCTAAAAGAAGAAGTCTATATGTAACAACCAAAAGGTTTCCAACTGTCAGATAACCCTGAATTTGTCTGCAAGCTGAAGAAAGCCTTATATGGGTTGAAACAAGATCCTCGTGTTTGGTATTACAAACTGGATAAGTATATTATAGATAAAGGGTTCAAGAGAGGAACATTTGATTGCAACCTATATATCAAAACATAGGACAATGATTTTCTCATTATGATGGTCTATGTAGATGACATCATCTTCGAAAGTAATAATTCTTCATTAGTACAATGGTTTGCTTCTGCCATGCAGTCTGAATTTGAAATGTCTATGATAGGGGAACTTCCATTTTTTCTTGGTTTGCGAATTACTCAGAGGTATGAAGGAATATTTCTTTCTCGGGAGAAATATCTAAGAGAAATGTTGAAAAGGTTTCAAATGGAATATTATACACGTGTTAGTACACCTATGGTGGTTGGTTGCAAGCTCAGTAAAGATGATATTTCACCTGATGTTGATCAAAGAACATATCAATCAATGATAGGTAGTCTTTTGTACATCACAACATCCCATCCTGATATAATGCAAGTTGTTGGAATGGTAGGTCATTATCAGTCTGCTCCTAAACAAAGTCATTTAGCATCTTTCAAGAGGATATTAAAATATTTGAAGGGTACAATGACTTATGGTCTTTGTTATCCTAGAAATCAAAGTTTTCAATTAACTACATATTCAGATGTTGATTGGGAAAATTGTTTGGATGAGAGAAAGAGAACCAGTGGAGGTGCATTCTTCTTAGGTGATTATTTAGTAGCATGGCTTAGTAATAAGCAAGGATCTATTTCATTATCAACTACAAAGGCAGAGTACATTGTTGCTACTACTTGCTACACTCGGATTTTATGGATGATATAAACTCTTGCAGATTTCAAGGTAACTTATAATGATCCAATTCCACTTCATTGTGATAACACCAGTGCCATTAGTGTCTCCAAGAATCCTGTTCTTCATTCAAATACTAAGCATATACTGATAAAATATCATTTTCTCAAAGAACAGGTTACAAACAGAGTTGTTCATCTGCAATATATGCCAACCACAGAACAAATTGCAGACATCTTTACTAAACCCCTAGCCATGACACCATTTGAATATCTCCGTCAGAAGATGGGTGTCATCCCTTCTCTCACCTAAGAGAGTCCATCCTATGAGGGGGGGTATGTGTTGGTTGAATATCTGATACCTCCGAAAATTACTACAACAACTCAGGGGGAGCATTTTTTCTTTGACATTGATGTCAAAGGGGGAGAAAAGGTGTTGTCTGGATGCTACAGTTGGAGGTCTAAGCAGAATAGTGCAGCCTTTCAGGGTTTCCATCAATTCCAAAGAGGGATATTGTTGGCATGTTTACAGGAAGAGTGTGCTTTTCATCAATGAAAATAACAGAAGACAGAGCAGAAGGCAAGAAATCTCAGGAAGAAGAGCTACAATGGTCGTTGGATCACCGATCCAAAGGACCTTAAACCGAATACCCAACAATCGTTTGATCATTCTAAGTGGAAGGACAGGATAAGATAGAAGAGAAACACTGAATATAGATCGATCCATCGATCTAAGAACATGATCGACGAACAACATTTGGTTCACGTCAAAAGTTGCGGGAAGGTTACTGTTCGGGGAATCTTACTTCAGGAGAATTGGCAACTAAAAAGTCGAATTACCCAAAGCTCGAAATCCAAAATGAATAAGGACCATCAGATCTAGAGAAAATGTGATGATCGTTAGATCAGGGAGAACCACGTCTATAAGGACATGTGGTAGACCAAGTTGGCAGACCACGTCAGCAAGGACACATGGCACAATAAAAAAATGACAAGTGTCAAGTTGAATCGACATTTTAGGTACGTGCAAATCACGAATCTGAGTGACACGTGGCAGCTACTCAACTTGTGACACTTCATCAAGTGACGTAAGTAAGTTACATCACTCTGAGAGTTTTACTTCGGGAGTTTTACCACTAGCACTTGCCCAAAGTCCCGAAGTACCGAATGTTGAAGTCCCGAAGTGGGCACACAATGTTCGATCTGAAGATCACTTCAGGAGAATTCTCGACCATCAATCTACTACAATGGAAGGATAGTATAAGTGGAAGTATTAACTGAGAGTAATCCCTCTCCGCCACTTATGAATTACTCAGTAGGTGATCACTACAGAGGAAAATGGAGCAACGATTAGCCTAAAGTCCTGAATTTCTGAATGTTGAAGATCCGAAGAGCCAAAGGAGTCGAGGACCATCGATTTGTAGGAGGACACACGTCAACAGATCGTGAACTCCGGGTATGAAATAATCTGGAGGAAAAAAGAGAGTGAAAGCGTTGAAGTCCCGAAGTGAATCTCGACCATTGATCGAGAAGGGTGCCAAGGGCCATCGATATGGTCTTGGTAGAAAGTGTCGAAGTCCCGAAGCATACTAGAGTCATTGATTTGAGGAGGACACATGGCAAGAATCTGTGGACTCTGGCTAAAAGCGTTCTGGGAGTGCATGAAGGTTGAGAATTGAAATCACCGAAGCCTGGAGTAGAGAAGCAGATCTTGACCGTTGATCGAGAAAAAGGGACACGCATTAGTGGATTGTCAACTCCATAATATTGACGTACGGAGGAAAAAAACGTTTAAAAGTTGAAACTCCCGAATCTCGGATCATGAAATAAGTCATAGTCATTGATTTGGAATGGAGCTATTTGTCAACAGATTGTGCAGATATGGGATCGCACGTGAAAGGAGGAAAGAAGGAAGATAACAGTCGTTGATCAAGAGGCATCGCCAAGGGATTGGAGATCAATGGTCATGCTCAATTGTGGGGTCAAAACATGCTCAGGTCTTAATGTTTCTTGAGAGGGACACAATCAAAACCATGGTATTTCCAAAGGCATATGTGGAGCTCTGTAGTGAATTATGGGGCGAAAAGTGGGTTTCCCTCACACCACCTTTGGTTATGCCCGCAATCGCGTGGTCACATGATATCATCGCCCAAGATCACATCAACATAATATAGGGGAAGGATATAGAGCTACTATGCTCCACATCGGAGGTTATGAATTGAAAAGTGAAAAAGGACTTTGTGTGTATAATCCAACGACGTTGATCAAACAGAATCTGATAGAAGGCTTGTTGTTTCACTTCGTGGTTTCTTGATCAGTTACAATTCAGTTACACTAACTGAATCATTGTTCTTGAGCATTGGAATCATGATTCCTAAGTGTTTTTGACATTCTTGACTTGAGCGTTGGAGATACGGAGTGTAACGGATGATGAGAGCAGGAATTAAAGAAAGATGGTGTAACAGAGGAAGGTTGTTGTTTCTTTGTAAATAAAGTTGGGTAGTTATTCACACAGGTAGAAGGCAGCCAAGGGTATGTGAGAAAGTGCAGAGGGGAGGAATAGTGCATAGAATGAACATGGAGCATAGAGCAAAAAATGTAGAATAACAAAAAGCGCAAGGAGATGCGAGAAGGAAGACACTGATGCAGGCAGAGCAGAGCAGTGTAGTAGAACAATGATGAGATTGGTAAGCCATTGATATATATTGTATCACTGTAATAAATTTTAGCAAGCAATTATTTATATCTTAGGGTGGTAGGGTGGGTCTAGGGACGACTGTTGTCCTCAAAGTTTCAATTGGGTGCTTGAACATAGGGAGTTGTATCTTCTGTTAGCACTGAAAGTCACCCTCATATTGTGGGAGGATAATCCCAGTACCCATCAGATATTTTGGTGGATGTTGGTTTTATATGAGTGGAGGTCAATGGAAAAAAATAAATATATGAATGATGTTCAACATAGAACTGGACAAGAAATGCACAGGGAAGTGAGAGCCACAACTAACTTCAGTCAGTGAATTGAGTTTAAGTGTGAGCAAAGGAAATACTTAGTAAGAAAGGTGGACAAGACTGCTATGGGCATAAGGCCTTCAATCAGCTTGGAGAAGAAAAACTCAGACTCAATATCAGTCTTAAGCTCAAGCTTCAAACACTGAAATATGTCCAAACAACACAATCACAAAAGCACAATGATCAAACCTACATCACCATGCAGCCACAACAACTCGACTGGATCCTCCATTCCCGAGCCATTCAGTTTAACAGGGGAAAATATCACAAGGAAACTAACTAAAACTGGTCATGATACCGCTGCAATCAAACCTACATTACAACAACATAACAACCCTCAACTGGATCCTCCATGCTTGAGTGTTTTAGCACATTTTTTTACAAAGAGATGAAAAGAGGTTGACTTCTATTAATATGAAAGTCTCAAATCCGATACATAACCAGAGAACAGTTCTAGCATCAAAACATTACAACATAGGGAGTTGCGCTCAACCAATTGACGACCCTTAACAAAATATTAAAACTATCTATTTATACTCAGAATAATTCGCCACCACCAAGAGTGTGACCTGGCCAATACAATCAAAGATTTGCGTCGACAAATTATTATTTCAAACTGTGCATGTATCCCTTCGATCAGACGTGAGCTCAGTTCGGCATGGGTCTACAGGGAAATCTGCTTGCAGGGGTACCATGGGATAACGGTTCAGTCCCCACAACCAGACTTTCCATACCTTCTTTTTATGGGGTGAGTTGAGGTTTAAATGACCAAACCTACCCTTCATTCACTAATTTTCCTCGAAGACTGAATGAGACTTAATGCTCAGCGGGTGGCCACGTTCCAAGGTTATAAGGGTGCCACATGTCCATACTAATGGCTGCCACATATTTGGTTCTTCTAGGCTTGAGGGTAGCCCCCCTTCCTCTGGATCCTTCTTCAATGTGACCTAGGGCCATGAATCTATGTGAATGCGAGTTTACGGGCACGACCAAGGGTGGTTTAAAAGAAAACCACTTTTTCCCCTGCAATTTACCATGAACCTCCACACATTCCTTTCTCAAAACAATGGTTCCGATTACGGCCCACCCTTAAAATTTTAAAACTCGCACACCTTCCGACCCCACAATGGAGCGTGACCATTGATCTTATGGTCTAAGATGAGGCTTCCTAATCAATGGACCAGCTCTGGCATTCTTCAGATCGATGAATCGAATTTTCCTTTTTCGAGTTGACAATCGAGATCTGCTTTGTGATTCGGGCTTCATAATTTTAAAACCTTAAACCTCCTTTATCTTCTGCTTCTTTTATCCGGAGCGAAGGATCTGGCGACGCGTGGCCTCCAGAGATCGACGACTCAAATTCACTTCGATCCTTTGGCCACTTCGAGACTTTGGTTGCTTCGGGACTTCAGGCACTTTGACACTTCGGCCATTTCGGGCTTCGGCCCTTCAGGACTTTGCAATTTTTCTCTTTTTAAAACTCTCAAAGTAAAACTCCCGGAGTGATAGATTTGATGGCATGTGGCTCCTGGATTTGGATAGTTGAGATCTTCTTCGAGACTTTTAGCACTTCAGGGCTTGGGTGTTATACTTCATGCAATTCTGAAACTCTGAATACTCGAGGGCCGCTAATCTGATCCTCGCAGGGAATCTCCACCATCACAAAACTGAGCCCGCATGTTTGTATTTTAATCTCGAAATGAGCTGCTCTGCATGATACACTCGGATGCTTCATGTGCAGACCATGAACTTGGATGACCTACTGCCCTTGAAAACTATATGTGATAACATTTGGCTCCACGGGGGATGGCATGCTCTCTACAAGATTCCAAGAACAAGTAGTTCCAGTCGCCTTCTGCATTGGGCTATGGATTCATGATCAAAAAACATCATGTTGAGGATTAAAGGTCAACAAGCACACTATCCTAAAAATGAAATAAAATACATGGGCTCCAGGAGGAGCTTATTTATGTACATTCCTAGACTAATTTATTTTTACAAAGCTCTAGGTGAAAGAAAACTTCCACAATAGCCATTCAAGCAACTCCCTAGCTACAAACTTGTTTACTCTTTCACTGATCAAATAAAAACAACGCAACTGTGATGGAAAAATTATTACGCTTTTCATCTCTCCTCCCAGTGTTGAAGTCAGGATAAAGCTGAGTGGATCCAAGACATGAAGGAAATGAAAATCCATGTACTCCATTATAGGTTCATAGATCAAATGACAAAATACACTGGGTTGGTGACAGAAAACATGCTCTATCTTACAACTACTCACACATGATTGAATGTTTCTGGCAAGCATGGGTGAGAAAATAGTTGATGCAGGCTGACTGATCCCAGGTGATGGTTGCTCATCTGCAGACTATGGGCAAGATATGAACTGCACATTTTCTTCCTCCTCTTCTTCTTCATGGCTCTCCCAAATATTAGGCTCATAATCATCATACACAGGAACCATGGGAAATCTCTGCTCTTGGTCTTCTGCAAGCCCAGGATGGTCGATTTCCACACAATGTTTTTCCTTAATGTATAAAGGAAAAGGATCTGTTGCATTCTCTTGGAAATCATTCATATCCATCTCAGAATATGATTCATAGCTGTCATACACAGGCTGGTTACTCCTCGAGTCATCAAAATATGATGCAGGGATCTGCTGCTCTTCATCTAAATACACGACTATTTCTTCATTTAAATATGAGATAGCAGGTGCATCAAGGGAAGAATAGTCTACCTCTATGGCTATGCAATCCTCAACCTCATTTTCATGAGAATGGATACCAAGAACATCTGCACCTAGGACCGGAATATCCTCTACATCTCCATCATAAGAGCAGCAAGCATGATCTGCCTCCAATTTTTCTATTTTTGCAGAAAGTGATTGTACCAGTTTCACCATCTCATCCTAGGTATACCCCTCCTCCTCACATCTTTCATCCTCACAAATTTCATCCTCATATATTTCATCCTCACATTTTTCATTCAAAACAATCATACCTTGAACACATTCTTTATATTCTTCACAACAATTATGAAAAAATAACTTAGAAGAATAAAACTTTTGACGGTGCCTATTGAAAGCTGCATGAAATTATCCCAGGGAGGAGATACTAGTAGGGGGTAAGGAGTGATACCATTAACGATCATCTCCTGCTAATGAGAACATTACCATCTTTAATAATACATCATCATGATGTATCTCCCATTGATGCATGAGTTTGTGAAAATCACGGAGATGATTTGCAGGGTTGTCCTCTTTACGCTCTCTAAATATGGGGAAAAAATCACCCCATTCATCCATAGTAGGAACAACATTAGGAAAACCAAGAACAAAGGAGAGAAAACCTTCGAGCCAAGATTCTTTCCATTTCAAAACAGTGGAGTCACCATTGGATCCTTTAATCATGGAGTCACTAGGTGAATGATATGCAGTCTGAATGTGTATGGTCTTTGTTTACCATCAAAGACTAGATATTATAGTTGTTAATCTCTCATTGAACCTTCAAGCTGAGAAAGCAATTGTTAAAAGCCTTCTTGAGAAAAATTCTCTGGGTTAGATTCACATGTGCTAGAGGCAGCCAACACTGAAATAGTGGAGTCGACACAATGGAGTCACCAGGTGCAAGCACAATATTCAATGGTTTTGATATCTGATGCAACTTCAGAATCAAAAGCTCTTTGTCCTTCTATCCCAGGGAAATGTCTTCAATTTGTTCCTCGGAAACTGTGCCATGAATCTGAGCACTGAAAGTCACCCTCAGATTGTAGGAGGATAAGCCCAGTACCCATCAGAGTTTTTGGTGGATGTTGGTTTTATATGAGTGGAGGTCAATGGACAAAAAACAATATATGAATGATGTTCAACACATATCTGGACAAGAAATGCACAAGGAAGTGAGAGACACAACTAAATTCAGTCAGTGAATTGAGTTTAAGTGTGAGTAGAGGGAAGACTTAGTAACAAATGTGGACAAGATTGCTATGGGAATCAGGCCTTCAAGCACCTTGGAGAAGAAAAACTCAAGATCACTCTTAAGCTCAATATTGAGACACTGAAATATGTCCAAAAAACACAGTCACAACAACACAATGATCAAACCTACATCACCATGTAGCCACAAAAACTTGATTGGATCCTCCATGCCCGAGCCATTCAGTGTAAGAGGGGAAAAGATCACAAGGAAGATGACTAAAACTTCTCACGATACCGCTGCAATCAAACCTACATTACAACACCATAACAACCCTCGATTGGATCCTCCATGCCTGAGTGTTTTAGCACAATTTTTTACAAAGAGATGAAAATAGGTTGACTTCTATTAATATGAAAGTCTCAAATCTGATACATAACCATAGAACAGTTATGGCATCAAAACATTACAAAATAGGGAGCTCTTCTCAACTAGTTGACGACCCTTAACAAAATATTAAAACTATCTATTTATACTCAGAAAAATTTGCCACCACCAGGAGTGTGAACTGGCCACTACAATCAAAGCTTTGTGTTGATGACTTCTTCTGTCAAAATGTGCATGTATCCCTTATGTCAGACACGAGCTCAGATTGACATGGGTCTGCAGGGAAATCTTCTTGCAGGGGTACCACAGGATGATGGTTCAGTCCACACGACCGGACTTTCCATACCTTATGTTTATGGGGCGAGTCGAGGTTTCAACGACCAAACCTACCCTTCATTTACTTCTTTTCCTCAGAGAGTGAATGAGACTTAATGCTCAGGGGGTGGCCACGTGCCAAGGCTATAAGGGTGCCACATGTCTGTACAAATGGTTTCCACATATCTGGTTCTTCTGGGCTCGGGGGTAGCTCCCCTTCCTATGGATCCTTCTTCAATGTGACCTAGGTCCACGACTCTACGTGAATGCGAGTTTACGGGCGCGGCCAAGGGTGGTTTAAAAGCAAACCGCTTTTTCCCTCATAATTTACCATGAACCGCCACGTGTCCCTTTCATAAAACAGTGGTTCCAATTATGGCCCACCCTTAAAATTTTAAAACTCGCGCACCTTCTGACCCCGCAATGGAGCATGACCATCGATCTTATGGTATGAGATGAGGCTTCCTGATCAATGGCCCAACTCTGGCATTCTTCAAATTGACGAATCAAATTTTCCTTTTTCGAATCGATGGTCGAGATCTTCTTCGTGATTCAGGCTTCAGAATTTTAAAACCTCAAACCTCCTTTGTCTTCTGCTGCTTTTATACGAAGCGAAGAATCTGGTGACGCGTGGCCTCCAGATATTGATGGCTCAAATTCACTTCGGTCCTTCGACCACTTTGAGACTTCGGGTGCTTCAAGCACTTCGGCACTTCGACCGCTTCAGGATCCGCCCCTTCGGGACTTTGCAATGTTTCTCTTTTTAAAACTCCCGAAGTAAAAATCCCAGAGTGATAGATATGATGGTGCGGTGCTCCTAGATTTAGACGGTCGAGATCTACTTTGAGACTTTTATCACTTCGGGGCTTCGGTGTTATACTTCGTGCAATTTTGAAACTCTGAATATCCTAGGGCCACTAATATTATCCTCGCAGGGGATCTCCACCATCGCAAAATTGAGCCTGCATGTTTGTATTTTAAGCCTGAAATGAGTTGCTTTGCATGTTGCACTCGGACGCTTCCTGTGCATTCCATGAAATTGGATGACCTATTGCCCTTGAAAACTATATGTGATAACATTTGGCTCCACAAGGGATGGCATGCTCCTTGCGAGCTTCCAAGAACAAGTAGTTACAGTCGCCTTCTGCATTGGGCTATGGAGTCATGCTCAAAAAACATCATGCTAAGGATTAAAGACTGACAAGCACACTATCCTAAAAATGAAAGCAAAATACATGGGCTCCAGGAGGAGATTATTTATGTACATTCATAGACTAATTGATTTTTACAAAGTGCTAGGTGAAAGAAAACTTCCACCATATCCATTTAATCAACTCCCTAGCTGCAAACTTGGTTACTTTATCATTGATCAAATAAAAACAATGCAACTGTGACAAAAAAATGATTACGCTTTTCAGCTCTCCTCCCAGTGCTGAAGTCAGGATAAAGTTGAGTGGCTCCAAGACATGAAGGAAATGAAACTCCATGTACTCCCTTACAGTTTCATAGATCAAATGACAAAATACACTGGGTTGGTGACAAAAAACACGCTCTGTCTTATAGCTGCTCACACATGGTGGAATGTCTCTGGCAAGCATGGGTGAGCGAACAGTTGATGTAGGCTGACTGATCCCAAATGATGGTTTCTCATTTGCAGGCTCTGGGCAATATATGAACCACACAATTTCTTCCTCCTCTTCTTCTTCATGGATCTCCCAAAGATAAGAGTCATAATCATCATACACAAGAACCATGGGAAAGCTCTGCTCTTGGTCTTATGCAGACCCAGGATGGTTGATTTCCACAAAATGTTTTTCCTTAATGTATAACGGAAAAGGATCTGTTCCATGCTCTTGTAAATCCTTCATATCTATCTCAAAATCTGATTCATAGCTGCCATACATAGGTTGTCTTCTCCCTGAGTCATCAAAATATGATGCAGGGATATGCTTCTCTTCATCTGAATACATGACTATTTCTTCATTTAAATATGAGATAGAAGGTGCATCAGGGGTAGAATATGTTTCCTCTATGGCTATGCAATCCTAAACCTCAACATCATGAGCAGGGCTACCAAGAACATCTGCTCCTAGGACCGGAATATCCTCTGCATCTCCTTCATAAGAGCAACAAGCACGATTTGCCTCCAATTTTTCTATTTTTGTAGAAAGTGCTTGTACCAGTTTCACCAACTCATCCTAGGTATACCCCTCGTCCTCACATATTTCATCCTCACAACTTCCTTCCTCATAGATTTCATCCTCGTAGCTTTCATTCAAAACAGTCATACCTTGAACACAGTCTTTATATTCTTCACAACAATTATGACAAATTAACTTGGAAGAATAAAAATTTTGACAGTGCCTATTGAAAGCTGCATGAAATTCTCCCAGGGAGGAGATACTAGCAGGAGGTAAGGAGTGATACCTTTAACGATCATCTCCTACTAATGAGAAGATTACCATCTTTAATAATACATCCTCATGATGTATCTCCCATTGATGCATGAGTTCATGAAACTCACAGAGATTCTTTGCAGGGTTGTCCTCTTTACGCTCTCTAAATATGGGCAAAATATCACCCCATTCATCCATAGTAGGAACAACATTAGGAAAACCAAGAACAAAGGAAAAATTAAAATGAGAAAACCTCCGAGCCAAGATTCTTTCCATTTCAAAATAGTGGAGTTGCCACTAGATCCTTTAATCATGGAGTCGCCAGGTGAATGATATGTAGTCTGAATGTTTCTAGTCTTTGTTCACCATCAAAGACCATATCTAATCATTTTCAATCTCCCAGGGAACCTTGAAGCTGAGAAATCAGCTGCTAAAATCCTTCTCGAGAAAAATTTTCTAGGTCAGCTTCGAGTGTGCTAGAGGCAGCCACAACTGAAATAGTGGAGTCGACACAGTGGATTCGCCAGGTGCAAGTGCAATCTTCAATGGTTTTGATATCTGATGCACCTTCAGAATCAGAAGCTCTTTGTCCTTCTATCCCAGGGAAATGTCTTCAATTCGTTCCCCAGCAACGGGGCCATGAATGTTAGCACTGAAAGTCACCCTTAGATTGCGGGAGGATAAGCCCCATACCCATCATATTTTTTTGTGGATGTTGGTTTTATATGAGTGGAGGTCAATGGACAAAAATCAATATATGAATGATGTTCAACACAGAAATGGACAAGAAATGCATAGGGAAGTGAGGGCCACAACTAACTTCAGTCAGTGAATTGAGTTTAAGTGTGAGCTGAGGGAAGACTTAGTAAGAAAGGTGGAAAATATTTCTATGGTCATCAGGCCTTCAAGCAGCTTGGAGAAGAAAAACTCAGACTCAAGATCACTCTTAAGCTCAAGCTTCAGACACTGAAATATGTCCAAACAACACAGTCACAACAACACAATGATCAAACCTACATCACCATGTAGCCACAACAACTCAATTGGATCCTCCATGCCTGAGCCATTCAGTGTAAGAGGGGAAACGATCATAAGGAAGCTGACTAAAACTGGTCATGATACCACTGCAATCAAACCTACATTACAACACCATAACAACCCTAGACTAGATCCTCCATGCCCGAGTGTTTAGCACAGTTTTTTACAAAGAGATGAAAAGAGGATGTCTTCTATTAACCTGAATGTTGCAAATCCGATACATAACCAGAGAATAGTTATGGCATCAAAACATTACAAAATAGGGAGCTCTTCTCAACCAGTTGACGACCCTTAACAAAATATTAAAACTATCTATTTATACTCAGAAAAATTCGCCACCACCAAGAGTGTGACCTAGCCACTACAATCAAAGCTTTGCATCGATGACTTCTTTTTTCAAACTGTGCATGTATCCCTTCTGTTAGACGTGAGCTTAGATCGGCATGGGTTTGTAGGGAAATCTACTTGTAGGGGTACCATGGGTTGATGTTTCAGTCCCCATGACCGGACTTTCCATACCTTATGTTTATGGGGTGAGCCAAGGTTTCAACGACCAAACCTACCCTTCATTTACTACTTTTCCTTGGAGAATGAACGAGACTTAATGCTCAGGGGGTGGCCGCATGCCAAGGCTATAAGGGTGCCACATGTCTGTACTAATGGTTGCCACATATCTGGTTCTTCTGGGCTCGGGGGTAGCTCCCCTTCCTCTGGCTCCTTCTTCAATGTGACCTAGGGCCATGACTCTATGTGAATGTGCATTTATGGGTGCATCCAAGGGTGGTTTGAAAGAAAATCGCTTTTTCCCCTACAATTTACCATGAACCGCCACACGTCCCTTTCTCAAAATAGTGGTTCCAATTGCAGCCCACCCTTAAAAATTTAAAACTCACACACCTTATGACCCTGCAATGGAGTGTGACCATTGATCTTATGGTCTAAGATGAGGCTTCTTGATCAACATCCCAGCTCTAGCATTCTTCAGATCAATGGATCAGATTTTCCTTTTTCGAATCTATGGTCGAGATCTGCTTCATGATTCGGGCTTCGAACTTTTAAAACCTCAAACTGCCTTTGTCTTCTGGTACTTTTATTTGGAGAAAAGGGTCTAGCGACGCGTGGCCTCTAGAGATCGATGACTCAGATTCATTTCGGGCCTTCGGCCACTTCAGGACTTCGGGCGCTTTGAGACTTCAGGTGCTTCGGCCACTTCGGCCACTTCGGGCTTCGACCCTTCGGGACTTTGCAATGTTTCTCTTTTTAAAACTCCCGAAGTAAAACTTATGGAGCGACAGATTTGATGATGCATGTCTCCTCGATTTGGACAACCGAGATCTTCTTCGGGACTTTTAGCACTTCTCGGCTTCAGTGCTATACTTAGTGAAATTCTGAAACTATGAATACCTGGGGGCCACTAATCTGATCCTCACAGGGGATCTCCACCATCACAAAACTGAGCCCGCCTGTTTGTATTTTAAGCCCAAAATGAGGTGCTCTGCATGCTGCGCTCGGACGCTTCTTGTGCAGATCATGAACTTGGATGACCTGTTGCCCTTGACAACTATATGTGATAACAACTTCCATCTGATTGCAGCCAGAAAAACCAGGGTGGTAGGGTGGTGAAAGGGAGAACCATTGTTCTTTGTTATACAGGTTGGTGCCTGTGTGACTGGAATTTGGTGCTTCCATCCAGTTGGTGCTAGAACACTCAGGGAGTTGGTGCTTCCTTCTAGTGAGTGCTAGAGAAACCAGGGAGTTGGTGCTCCCAACAAGTTGCAGCTTGTAAAATAGAGGTGGTAGCCTCACAAAGAGTTGGTTCTCATAAGAATGATAATGTACAGAAAACAAATACTACTTATCATATTAAGAAGAAGAGGTTTTCTCCCTTTATGGGTTTCCTCAGGAATATCTTTTTATATATACTTCATGTGTGTGATTGATGTTGAATACTCTATTGCTTACTTCCTTGAATTATTGTGATCATCATTAAGTGGTATGTAATGAGTTTAAAATGGGTATAATTGTTTAAGCATAGTAACAACCGATTCACCACCCCCTCTCAGTTGTCTAACAAGATGGACTCTCCATATCCCTTTCAAAACCAAAATTAATTCGAGATTTACACCTTCTTGGATCCGGGATAAGTATATCTCCTTATAGCAAAAGAAAGCACTACTGGGTGATTTTGTAGCGAATTTATTCATAATATGCAAAAAACAAAATGCTACGAAACGATTATATAACATTTAATTTATGATGTTTTAGAAGCCTGGATCATTTTCCTTTTTCTGGACTTCGTCAACTAGTAATTTAATTCGATGCCAAGTAACCATCACAATGCATCTGGAACCATTTCATGGCAATTTTCAGTATTTGGTACAATTATATACACTTTTGCTTTACATTGATTGTTGATGTGTTGAGCACTTTACTTCAACCCTTTGTAAGTGTTTCTCTTTGCACCTAGTGGGAAGACTCTTCCTTCTCAACACATGCTCATACTTGGTCATTAAAGTTGGCTAGCGCTGCATAAATGACCCCTTTTATGCAACCTTTCTCCTTTGATAATAATATTTTTTACCATACCAAATATAGGTACTAACACTGGCTCCTTATGGGGATGGCATGCTCCCTGCGAGCTGCCAAGAATAAGAAGACCCCTATGCCTTTCCATCTTGTCCATCTGTGCAACCCAACCATGAAAATTTTCTACTCTGCAAACATCCACAATTTTTTTGTTGTGCCTAGTCCATTGGGTTATGTTGTCAATCAACATCATTCCAAATCTAGCCCAAACTTCTGCGACTTATTCATACTCTAACAATAAACTTATGAAAACAAACTTGCTTCAAATATAATCACAATGTGAAAACTGCTAAAAAAAACACAAATGCTCAGGAAGCGAGCTTATTGCCTACACTACCCTACTCTAACCAGATCTCCAGTCTGCTCAAGTAAATGCAAACTTCCATAATAACCATTCAAGCAACTTCATGACTAAAATGATCTCATCCATACCACTAATCAATAGAGAATAACATAAAAATGATAGCAACGATAGAAACTTCTTCAAAGAATCAAACATACCACGAAGAACCAGTGAAATGATAAAAACTGAAAAGTTCAAAGAATCTGAAAGGTATGACTCCAATAAAGCTGCTATTGGATCCTCAAAACCATATTCAGAAACACGTTGATTGAGATAATATGTCTGACTTTTCATAACTTCCCCTTTGTTAAGAATCAGATGACCTTCTGATTCTTTCATGAGAAACTCTTGATCATCAAGAACAACAACTTCCTCTTCATAAAAATGATTATATGATACTTGTATAATAGGATTTAAAACATTCTGATTGTAATCAACTAAAAACATATAATCATCTAAACAACCATCCACTACTGCATGCTCACACTGATTTGAAAACTGATCATAATCAATATGCACAACCTAATTCATAGAAAAATATGAAAATTTTGAAGAACTTTGTTCCAAATCTGAATCATACTCACAGTCTTCTTGTTGTTCATGTGCGTGCATATCTTCAAGGTAGGCATGATCTCGAACTCTTTTTCAAGATCAGATGTTATCCTCAACTTCTTGAGCATCATCAAACAACCATTGCAATGATGTAGATTTCCTTTCTCTCAGGAGAAGAACAAGATCTAGATGTTGAGCTGCTACATAGTACATCATGGCAGTATTTTTGGAAGGCCGAATCTCTAATGGCATGCTATGATAAAAACTAAAAAACCTTCTATTGAAAATAGTCAAAATTTCTTCTTCCCCTCTCCTCAACACATTAAGATCAGCTAGGTATGAATCAAAAGACTTATTCTCACCCCAATACTTTAAAAATGCATTACATAACTCCATCCAAGATCCAATAAAATCATCTCCCAAACCTCTAAACCACACACCAACATCTCCAGATAGAGATTTAGAGAATAACCTTAGAGTAAAATCTTCATAGACTATCTCAAACTGATCAATAAATTTATCAAAGGCTCCCACATGCCTCTCAGCTATGACATGATCCTCTCCAGTAAACCCGGGAATATACTCAACAAATTTTGCAGGATAAGGATGGAGGTGAGATGGCATCCTAAGAGGCTTAAACATTTTCTCTTTGATTCTAGTTTGGATAGTAGTAGGTTGAAAATGAGACTTAACAAAATGATGGCAAGACTCGGCAATGATGATAGTAGGTAATGAGATCTGAGAAGGTGATAAATCAATTTCCTCATCTTTACAGTTATATGGTTGATTGGATTCAAGAGGGACTTGAATACATACATCATGTTTATGAATAGGTGGAGGTGAGGAAACATGATCAACATCTACCACATAGGCAAGTTGAATATTTTCCTCTTTCAAGGAAGGATATACGAAGGAATTTTTATGGTCATCGGAATATACAAAACAAAGGATAATCCTCTTTGCATGTAAGGAAAAAGACAAGAATGAACTAAGGAAGAAGAACAAAAGTTCATGGAGAAAGATAATGATATGATATCTGGTTTTCCCCCTCCATATCTTCATATTTTTGTCAGCAAGATGCTTCCTCCAGTAGAGTCTTGTTATGTGGAGTCTCCAGGTAGATGATTGCAGTCAGACTAGTGTCTCGCTCTTGTCTAGCATCAAGAGCTGGATCTGATCATTGTCGTTCTCCCAGGGAAGATATCTTCACTTCCGTCCTCAACAACGGCGCCAAAAAATGTTATCACTAAAGTCATCACCCTGACTGCTAAAGGGGTATGAGCTAGTGCACTTAAGATTATTAGGGTTTTATGATTGGATTAGATGTGTGGGTAGAAAGGAAACCCAGGATTTTCATATGAGATGGTTCCTAATGTCAATATGATCAACAACATATCTCAACTTCAAAGGCATCCATGATGATATCAAATAAAAGAATAATTTGTAAACACAAGGAATGCTTCAGATTTCAAGGATGGTGGTTGAAATCTAAAGTGAACATTCAAAACTAAATATGGTAGTATAGTTTCAAATGACAAAGCTTTGGGTATGAAAATGGTAGTTCAATTCCAAAGCTACATATTGAAAAACAATTTACATGAAACAGGTGTATAAAACATAGTTGCATCAATAAGAAAATGGATTTACCAATTATCTCATTGCTTCCCAATAAAACAGAAAGAGAATAACACAAGAAACACAACTCTGAGTTTTAACACTTCTAGATCTAAGAAGGTGGACATAATGTTACATTAATCCCAATAACTCTCTCTCTCCTTTCATCCTTTCGGGCCTCAGGCCTCCATGATCTTCTCTCAGGAGTTTCTCGTCCCTTCCATTTACAAAATGAACACTTTATATCAAAACTCCCTAAACAAATTAAGCCACTTCCTTAGGAAATAGAAAATCTAAAAATAAAAATAGTCACAAGAATTATGGAATGGTTAAAAAATGATCTTTCTCCATCGAATGCTTCACCTGCAGTTGAATACCTTCAAATCTAGAAAATCTCTCGACCAGTTGTCTGCTTTGTCTGTCCATGAATTTATGGAAGTCTTCTTTTGAATATGACAAAATCCCTTGAAATATGGGAATGATCCTCTAGATGTCGATTGTTCTTCTAGAAATATGGAGCATGATCTATTTTTATTTCTATCTCTTACTTATCTCGAACAAGTTAACTTTGTTTCTAGAAACTATGCCACATGTCTACCAGGAAAACTTCGAACTACTTGCTAATTGAGTTTGTGAAATCTGAAGTCATCTTATCAGTTATTTTGGTGAGGTTAACACCATCATCCTCAAATCATTGAAACATTTTTTTCCAAAATCCCTAAAAATAGGAGATTAGTTGGAGTAGATATTTTTGCAAAAGAAAAACTTGCGAATTTCTGAAAAATAGGGCCTAGAAACCACTTCGAATATCCCAAATTGTAATAGATATGAAAAAAATGAGATAGGATTTTATTATTAGGTCCATTAGTGATGAATTCCTCTCTAGGATTTTCTATATTCCTCTCCAATTGTTCGAAAATTATGCCTGAATTCAAAGACAAAAACGGGGAAAATCGTAATAGAGCGTTGCAGAATCATTTCGTAGTGCATTTTAAAAATTAAACCATAACACCTGTTGCAATTTTGAGAGAGGTTTGTGTAGAATATATGGTTCTTGATAAAAACCTCCTTCAGGTTTTTGAAATTCATCTCTATATTCTCAGAATCCATGTCTGAAGTTTTTATCTTAAACATGCCTGAAAAATACTTTGGTTTTTACTACCATCAGTTTTGAGATTTGATTTATCTTGTAGAAATATTGGAATTGAATGTTGGAATAATAGATTTCATGGTGATATGGAATCTCCATATCCCTTTCAAAACCAAAATTAATTCAAGATTTTACACCTGCTAGGATCTGGGATAAGTATATCTCCTTATAGCAAAACAACGCACTACTGGGTGATTTCGTAGCGAATTTATTCATAATATGCCAAAAAATAAAATGCTACGAAACGATTATATAGCATTTACTTTCCGATGTTTTAGAATCTTGAATCATTTTCCCTTTCCTGGACTTCTTCGACTAGCAATTCAATTCAATGCCAAGTAACCATCATAATGCATCTGTAACCATTTCATGGCAGTTTTCAGTATTTGGCACAGTTATATACACTTTTGCTTTACATTGATTGCCAATGTGTTGAGCACTTTACTTTGACCCTTTGCAGGTGTTTCTCTTTGCACCTGGTGGGAATACTCTTCCTTCTTGACACATGATGATACATGGTTATTAAAGTTGGCTAGCACTTCATAAATGACCCCTTTTATGCAACCTTTCTCCTTTTATAATAAAAAAAATTACCATACCAAATATAGGTACTAACATTTTCCTTGATCTCTTCCAAGCAATGCAGAAAGGTCATCTCTCAGTTCAGGAAGTTTGTCTTCTTTGTAATTCTCTCTCAGAGTGAGAGAATGATTGCAGCCACATCCATGGCATGTGTGGTCAACTTATCCATGCAGTAGAAGAAAGTGGATAAGTTCATGGAAGAATACAAATACATCTTCTCCTCACCCATTGGGGTACCTCTGCATTTTTCGGTCAAGAATTCCATCGATCTAACCCTTGGCGCACCACTACCCAATGGACCAGTATATCACTTATCTCTGTTAGAAAATGAGGAGATCAAGTGTCAGATCCAAGAACTACTCCACAAGGGGCACATCCGACCCAACTCATCACCTTGTGGAAGCTCAGTCATGCTTGTGCAGAAGAAATACGGGACCTAGCAACTTTTCATTGATTACCCGGACCTAAATAAAATCATATTCAGGAACCAATACCCAATACTATGAATCAGATATCTCCTTGATTAGCTCAAGAGGGACAAATACTTCAGTAAGATTGATCTGAATTCTAGCTACCATCAGGTCCCAATAGAAGATAGATGTACGAAATATTTCCTTCGAGTCAAAAGGTCATTTCAAATGGTTGGTCATGCCCTTTGATTTGACAAATGCACCAACAAATTTCATGAGGATGATGGATGATATATTTTGGCCTTTCACCAATTCTTTTGTAGTGGTGTATCTGGATGAAATCCTCATCTACAATAAGACTTGGGTGGAACACTTGCATCATATTCAATAGGTTTTGCACACTCTGGGACAACATAAGCTATATGCCAACTTGGAAAAATGATCCTTCGGCATGGACAGGGTTGAGTACCTAGGCTACATTGTTGATAAGCATGGTGTGCATGTGGATCTATCCAAGATCTAGGTCATTCGTGACTGTCCAACCCCAAACACGCTCACTGATCTTCAGATCTTCTTAGGCCTTGTCAATATCTATCGCAGGTTCATGCTAGGATTCTCCCATATTGCATGGGCCCTCAACCAAGTAGCCAGGAGTGGTGGAAAGGAAAATTTGGTGTGGGGCTTGTCCCAAAAGCAAGCCTTCAATGATTTGAAGCAGCGCTTGTGCTCAACCCTAGTGATTTCATTACCCGACCTGGAACAACCCTTTGAGATCGAGACAAATGCTTCAGACTATGTTGTGGGCAAAGTTCTTACTCAGCATGACCACCCCATGACCTATCATAGCGAGACATTATTAGATGTCATTTGTAAGTACACTACTTACGACAAAGAAATGTACTCCATTGTGCAAGTCTGCCACCAGTGGAGACATTACATTCTCGGGAAGGAGACAGTCATCCACATTGATCATAAGTCATTGTATTTCATGCATATACAAGGAAAATTATAGAATGACCGCCATAAGAAGTGCTCCACATACTTGCAGCAGTTCCACCTCAACATCAAGTATAAGACAGGAAGTACCAATAGTGTCGTTGATTGCCTCGACCGACCTCCAGTCGTGGGACTTACCACAATGATAGACTCCTATGGACATGAGACCTTTGGATGGCCCCAACTCGATAAGAAATATCCTGACTTCGCCACCACCTACCAGATGTTCGGCACAAACACTGTTGTCACTAATTTCCATCTTCAAGATAGTCTGATATGCCATTTGGGACATCTCTGTGTTCCATCAAGCGAGCGAGAAAATCTTATTTGGGAATTCCACTACAATCAAGTGGCAGGACACTTCGGTGTAGAAAATACAGTGGCAGTGTTGTAGCAACATTTCTACTAGCCTAAACTTCGACAAGATGTCAGAAAGTATATCAGGTCCTACACTGCATTTGTTATTTCTAAACTCACCACTAAGAAACAAGTCTTGTACACCCTTCTGCCTACTCCTAACAGGCCCTAGAAATCCATCTCAATGGACTACATGTTGGGCCTTCCATCCACCTGTTAGCACATATTCTTGTAAGGGGGAAACTTCTCTCTGGATTCAGTCCCTTGGTCAGAAATAGATGAAATGGGGCTTAAGACCCATCAAATGAATTTATCCAAGGTCGCAGTCATGAGCGCCCAAGCGCAACATGCATAAAACCTCTATTTTCAGGTTAAAAATCAAGCAGGAAGGCATTTTTTCTTTTTAGCGGCGAAGATCCATCGATGGAGCAGATCAATGGTCATCGGGTAAGCTAGAGCCATGAAGTTGCATGAGGTTTAGTGCATGGGCTCATCCCTTAGGGATAAAGTCATGAAATGATCATGGTCGTCTGATCCAGTCGGGACACATGGTGCCTGATTAAGTCTGGTCGCCATTTCGGCTACTGGGACTTTGAAATACAAGGGTCGACTCCCTTCCACCCATGATATGTGAAATGCGAAGGCGCCTTTGGGTGCGGACCTACGGTCATAACACAGGGTCATATGGAAAGGTGGGTCCTAAAGAAGGGGGACAGGTGGCAACTAGTCGACATTTCAGGGATTTTGGAGCTCCCGGTGGAAGAATCCCCAAAAGAATCAGGACCCTTAATCTTGAAGGATACGTGGCGTGCGATTAAGTCTGGTCACCATTTTGGCTACCGGGGCTTTGAAATACAAGGGTTGAGAGAAAAGGAAAGAGAAATCCCGGTGGAAGAATCCACGAAATACATTAAGGTCCATCATGACCGTCCATATTAAATCAAATCCGGCCATTGATTGTGGATTAGCCGTTTTGGCATTTCGGCTACTGGGACTTTGAAAGACAGGGGGTCACTTCTCCAATACATCTGGAATCACCGAAATGAGAAATGTAAAAGTCGTTTCGGCATTTAGGCTACCGGGACTTTGAAAGACAGGGGATCGCTCCTCCACTACATTTGGAATCGCCGAAACGCGAAATGATTAGCCATTTCGACTACCGAGACTTTGAAAGATAGGGGGTCACTCCTCCACTGCATTTGGAATCGCCGAAATGTGAAATGTGAAAAGTGCCTTTGAAGATAGGCACAGGGTCGCGGCCCGTGGTCACTTGGGGTGATAGAAAGAGCTGCGCAAAGGGCCAAAGCACTGGGTTTAGTTGCAGGAGGCGTCGCCGCGTTCTCTAGCTGCCAATTCAACTCGGCCTCAATCCTGATCCCTGCTAGAGGTAAATAAAGGTAGGAGGAGGTGGTTGAAACCTCACCTCACTCCTTAAATGTAAGGCATGGAGGTTCTGGCAGGCAGTCTTCCCAAGATCATCCTGTGTGCAGATTTTCCTAAAGAAGCCATGCCGATCTGATGTCCTCGTCTGATTAGAGGGTCCTGCACATGCTAATTTGGACTTTAATGTCTCAGCTACCCTCCTGCTGCCAAGGTGACGACTTGCTCTATGTATATATACTCAGTTTTTATATTTTTGTGGGCATGGATGGTAGAGTAAAGCTCCCGACTGTAATGTTTTAATGAAGCATTGGTTTTCCTGGCTATGTATCTGCATATGAAATTTTCTTGTTCAATGTAAGGCAGCTCTCTTTTTCATCTGGTTTCGATCTCATACTAAAAGGGTTCATGATTGATTGATTCACATGAATCGTCATGACTGTGTTATGATAAAGGATTTATTATAGCATTGTTATGTTCTTTTAGTGTTTCTTCTTTTGAATATAAGAGGTTCTTGTGTTCAAAGTTTTCTTCTACAGGCTGTTAGAAGCTCGATGCCTACAGCAGGCTTTCTCATTTCCTCACAAATGTCTTCCTCCTACTCACCCTTATTACAACTTACTGTCTGAAGTTAAACCAAGACCTCATCTGCTTGTGCATGTCTGGCCTAGTTGCTAAGTTAGAACGATATTGTTCTGAGTTTACTTCCATTCATCACAATTTATCAAAAAATAGTGACATAAACTGATGGGCATCAGGCTTACTCCTACTACAATCCAGGAGTGACTTCTGACGCCAACATTTCTGGCGCCATTGTCGGGGACGAAGTTCAAAATTTTCCCTGGGATCAAACGACATCGAGCCTCTGATTCCGAAGGTGCATTAGGCATCAGAGCCCTACGAGATTGCTATTGTGCACCTGGCGACTCCATTGTGACGAATCCACTGTGGCGAACCTGTTGTTTTAGTTGTGGCTTCTAGAGTTAGACACATGTGGTCCCATCCATAGCTGCCTCTAGCTACACCTGAAGCTGATCCGGAGGTGATTATCAAAAAAGGAAAGGCCTCTGAAGGAGAAACTTCCACCGCTGAACCAGGTAATTTTCCATCTCCTTCTATAGAAACTCCTTTTTCTTTTTCTCAGCTTCCTAGTAGACCTTTTTCTAAATTTTCTCGTTTCCTAAATTTTGAAAGTGTTCCTACTAAGTTTTCCCCTCCTGTTCTGGGATTGGAGGGAGAAATCCTTTTCACTCCCCTCTCTCCTTCAGTTGTACCTTGGTGTAGACCCAAGACCACAGAAGATTTTCCCACTCCTAGATTTACCACCCCTCCTCTTATTACTGTTGTTGATATTGCACAGAGAGAAGCATCTGGTGACTCAAGCCCCTTAGCCTTCTCTATGAATGCCCCATTGTTCCCCCTTCCACCTAGAAGCTCATTTCTAGTATCCCATGTTCAAGCTCCTTCTCCTCTGAGTTCTCCTCCACCTAATATATCTATGGCAGGATCAAATCCCCCCATGACCAAAATGGAAGCTATAATAGCTGTTAGGTATGCTCCCCTTTTGTTACCTCAGCCTCTCAATGCCCTTCCAGCAGATGGCTACCTTAAGCAGCTGCCCAATTTTACAGGCGAAGGGGACATAGCTGCAGAAGAACACCTTGAAGCCTTTTACAGTTTTACATATGATCATGTTATCATGCATGCAGACATATGGATGAGGATTTTCGTCCATAGCCTTGAAGGCAAGGCTAAAAAGTGGTTTAGGGCCCTGCCTCCCAGATCTATCGATGGGATTGAGGCTTTGGATAATGCCTTTTTGAGACAATGGGGAGACAAAAAAGATTTCATGTATTACATGACAGAGTTTGGTTCTTTGAAGAGAAAGGAAGGAGAGTCTGTCTCTGACTTCTCCAAAAGATTCAATAAAATGTACAATAAGATCCCCGTTGAGATAAAGCCCTTAGAAGCCTCTACTAAAATCACTTATGCTAGCACTTTTGATCCCAATTTCTGCCTCCTGTTGAGGGAAAGGAGAGAGACTACTCTGGCTCACATGCAGGATGTAGCCGTGGAAGCAGAATATAACATATTGGTTGTTGACCAACTCATGAATAAGGATGATAGAGACATATCCAAGAAGAGACTTGAAGCCTCCCCATCCAATTCCTCTCCCCTTCCCCTTTAGACAGACGAGGTAACTAAAGTGCTAAAATTGCTTTCGGCTAGAATGGAAAGGTGGGAGTTAGAAGGGAAGCCCATGTACAGAAACCCCCAAAATACTGATAACAGAGGCTTCAGGAGGCCTAGTAACTATGTGCCACAGGCTTTGCCAAGGGAACAAAGGAGCAAAGACAAATATGATTAGAGGATTAAAACCCCTCTCCAAAATAACCTAGTTTTTCATGAGGAAGGAGAGGAGATAGATGAGCTCGACCCTGAAATTCACTATATTGAAGACACTTCCCCTTTTCCCCATTTGACTCAATCTGCATATGCAGAATCCCTTATGAACATTCAAATCCATGAGTTGATTAAAGGGGGAAAGGGAAACAACACTCCTAATAGATACCATCTCAGGTCAAAGAAGAAAGAAGGGAATTTTGATAGCCATGATCAACCCCTCATAGCGGAAAGACCTGCTAAACCTGCAACAATCACTACTAAAGAAAATAAAACTCAGAATACTTCGCCAATAGCCAAAGAACCTGTCTCTAAGGTAAGGGAATCTCCTAAGCCTCTTTCCTCCTTTAGTTTTGAGCACGAAATTCAAAATATTAGAATTCCCATACCCCTCTCAGAACTAGTTAAAAATTAAGATTTCAAAAGGTCCCTCTCCAAACTGCTACAATCTGAGTCCCCCCAGCCTTCCACGGACTTAGTAAATCTTCAAGATGAAAATCCAACAGTCATCCTAGGTCCCATGGTAGAAGACAGATATGATTCATCCCCTCCCTTCCACACATCCATGAACATACATGATAAGGCGTTGCATAATTTCCTCATGGATTCAGGAGCTTCCCACAACCTCATGCCCAAAATAGTCATGGAAGAATTGGGGCTGGAAGTGACAAAGGCTTATCACAATTTGTATTCTTTTGATTCAAGGAGGGTGCAATGCCTCAGAGTCATCAAAGACTTGGTGGTCTCTTTATTTCAGATGCCAATGAAGAGTGTGGTCATGGACATTGTAGTCGCTGATGTTCCCCCCAAGTTCGGCATGTTGTTGTCAAGATCTTGGATTAAAAAACTTGGAGGAACATTACAGATGGATCTCACATATGTCACCATTCTAGTATTTGGAGGGGAACACAGGAGGTTGTACAGAGAAGATCAACTGGCCTACATCATTAGTGATGAAGCAGACCCCACCAATCATCCTATCTTTGCACTTGACACTGATTTGGGGTCTAGTTTATCGCAGCTCACTGATACTCCTGAAGCCCCTTTTCAAATCAGAAAGAAACCCATATTTAATCATGAGATACCTCTTCTAACCACCTATGTTTGGAAGATGTTCTTTGACAGAGCTTCTTCTAGTGAAGGCTCTGGCGCTGGAGTGGTTTTTATGTCACCTTGTCATGAAACCATATCCCTGTCATACAAGCTAGAATTTGAAGCTACCAATAATGTGGCAGAATATGAAGCTCTTGTTTTGGGTTTAAAGGTTGCAAAAGAAATGGGAATTTAGGAGGTAGAAGTGTTCAGAGATGCTGAGTTGATAATCCAGCAAGTCAGAAATGCTTATCGGGCTAAGCATCCTCGGCTCAGGAGTTACAGAAATGAGGTGTGGGACCTGATTGATAATTTCTTCTCAGCTTTCAACATTTCTTTTATTCCAAGAGAGGAAAATACTTTGGCCGATTCCTTAGTTGTCTCAGCTAGTCTGTTCATGATCCCTCTGCCACCTAAGATCAAATATAATGTTGAGATAACATATAGGCCATCTGTTCCAAACAATATTAAGCATTGGAAGGTATTCGAAGATGATCTTGAAATCAAAAAATTTCTTCAGTCTGTCGATGAATTTTCTGCATTGCACATTGATCAGGATCCTGATCTCGAAAGTCACCCTCACCCTGAGATATTTTTAAATAAAATTGCTAATCACCATATTATTCAATTGCCTAGCAATCACATTCCGAAGGGACTAGTCCCTTTATAAAGACTGTTCGATGGAAATGATGTGGCAGTAAAGGGTAGGTTTTCAAATGGATATTTTGATACAGCGGAGTGCAACATCGACACACAGGAGGAGCCTAAGTTTGTCAAGTTGTCAAGTAGTTTGACCAAAGAACAAAGGGCCGAATATACCAAATTATTAAGATAATT
>JZKD02S1750886.1:62259-78979 GCA_000966675.3 Picea glauca
ATTTGATCCAATTCTTCATTCATGGCCTTATTCCAAAATTCATCCTTGTTGGCTTCTTCAAAACAGTTTGGTTCAATTGTAGATAAGAGTGATAGGTGTGTTTGTTCTGGTGAACAGATTTTTATTCTTGTCTCAACTCCTACATCTTTGTTTCCAATAATCTGATCTGAAGGATGATTCTTTTGTACTCATTTTCTAGGTGTCTTTGGAGATACTTTTTGAACTTTCTCTTTTGTTTCTTTCGGATTCTCCTCATCTTCCTCTTCTACTTCATCTTCTGCTTCTTCTTCTTCTAAAAGTTGTTCCATTGATTTGTTTTCTTCTTCCTTTGATTCTGGTCTATATGTTTCATTAATTTTTACATTGATGCTTTCCACAACTTTTTCCAATATTAGATTGTAACACTTGTATGCTTTCCTTGTACTTGAGTAACCAGCAAGTACTTCTTTTTCCACACGAGAGTTAAAATTTCTCATTCTTCCATCTTCTCTTTTGATGTAGCATTTTCTTCCAAAAACTCTGAAGTGCTTCACATTTGTTGGTCTTCCTTTCCATAACTCGTAGGGAGTTTTATCAGTGTTGTTCCTCGTCATTATTTTGTTTTGAATGTGAATTGTTTTATGCATTGTCTGTGTCCAAAATATATCTGTCAATTTGGAATCCATTAGCATTGTTCGAGTCATTTCCTGTACTATCATGTTCTTTATTTCAACAAATCCATTCTATTGAGGTGTCCTAGCAATGAAGAATTGTCTTTTTATTCCATGACTACTGCAGTAGTCCATAAATTCCTTTAAAGTGAACTCTCCTCCATTATCAGATCTCAAGCATTTGATTCTTGAATCCATCTCATTTTCAACNGTCACAGTGTTTGTAGAGTTGGTTGAGACAGTCTACACATCCATTGAGCTATGGGGTCTGTGTCTTAAAATAAAATATGAAATCCAAACTAGAAATGCAAAGGAAAAAAATTTCAGAGGGCGAGATAATATAATCATTGGATTCTTCAGTAGCATAAATGATGATTAGAAGAAAAGATGAGAAAGATAATTTCAAGAAAGAAGCAGTTAAGAATTTCTTTATTGAAAACACCAGAAGATAAAACACTAAACCTTTCGAGTCAGAAATAGGGTATACGATATAAATCCTGCAGCGTTCGTTACTTCTAAATATTAGATTAAGAAAACAATGTGATAACAAAGAGAGAATTACATTCAACTTAAAGAGAAAATCATCAGTAGTGAATACACGCAAGAATCTTGTAAAAGTGCCTCCTTTTTATTAATGGAAGATCTCTTCAAAATATTACAGTCTGATAGCTTTAGGGTGTGAAGATCAACAACCCTCAAAACTTCGAAAGATGAAGTATTTATAATTCAAATTACAAACGATTCTGTCATTAATGACCAGGACGTGCTAAATCTATTTTTAGCCTAACTAACTTAACAAATTGCATAAGTCTAGATGTTGTGCTTACTCTTAAAATTGGAATAGCACTTAATGGAATGACTTCCATTGGCTTTAGTTTCTCTTTCTCTTTTAATATCTTCTCCATCTCAGCTTCCATTTCCTTAAGTTGTGCATTCTGCTCCATGAGCAGCTTGAGCATTTCATCTTTCTCTCCTTCTTTCTCTGCTATATCCTTGGGCTTTGAATCCTCTGTGGGTGGAAGCTTCAATTGATTCCTCAAGGAGGCTATGTCAACATTCTTCTTCTTAATCATCTCCCCAGTTGATTTCATGTTTGAAGGGTCGTAACCGATCTTGAGGACCAGTTCCTCCAAAGTCTTGATCCTATTGTCCTTGGAAAAGGACGATATCTTCTCCAACTTCAATTGTGTTTGAACATTGTTCAGGGAAACCTGCAATTTGGACGCAGTAGTGGAAGCATGCACCAGAGCATAAAAAACCATTTCCCCTGTCTGCTTGTGCAGGTCCATCTGATCGGCCGGACGCACGTCCTTCGTCTGGAATTCAAAGGTGGCCCTTTTATAGTCAGTTATCACCTTTGGATCTGGTACCTATGCTTGGAGGAATGCCATATGCATTCTACCCTTCTCGGTGTCAAATGCCCACAACAGCCTATGTTGTGCTGTCGACGTCTACTTCCAGAACTGGGCGCAAGTACTGTTGGTCAAGGTCTGGCTCCTTTTCTTGATCAGCTCATACTTTTCGAAGATACTTAGCTTTGGTCCCATCTTACCTGGCTGAGTGGTCAATGGAGAGTCTATGGATTTCTCTAGCAATGCTAAAGTTATGACCTTATGGAGGCTCGAACCGAAGGGTGGCCTATCAACCTTGGTCAATGTTGTAGACGGGGCTTCTTTTTCTCCGGTCGGGCCAGGAGATGGAATAATCTTAGGCCTCTTAGTATGGAGCTGGAATTCTTTTGGTGATACCTCCGTGACATGTGGAGATAACTCTTGCCTTGTCCTTTTCTCTTTCAGGGCCTTTGGCATGTTTGTTTGTGACACAGTGGTCAGGGGATTCTGTTGTTCTAATTCGATCAATGTGTTAGGCTCCCATACTGTCTGATTTACAAATTTCTCAATTTGAGGCTTGGACTCATGAAAATATGGGATGTTTTTGTTCTTCACCCTCATCTCTGAGATGATCCCACATGGATCGTAATGCCATGGGAAGCTCATGAAGAACTTCATTTCCCTCAACATCCTGTCTTCTTCTTCCNCAATTGTGTTTGAACATTGTTCAGGGACACCTGTAATTTGGACGCAGTAGTGGAAGCATGCACCAGAGTATAAAAAACCATTTCCCTTGTCTGCTTGTGCAGGTCCATCTGATTGGCCGGACGCACGTCCTTCGTCTGGAACTCAAAGGTGGCCCTTTTGTAGTTAGTTATCACCTTTGGATCTGGTACCTATGCCTGGAGGAATGCCATATGCATTCTACCCTTCTCGGTGTCAAATGCCCACAACAGCCTATGTTGTGCTGTTGACATCTGCTTCCAGAACTGGGCGCAAGTACTGTTGGTCAAGGTCTGGCTCCTTTTCTTGATCAGCTCATACTTTTCGAAGATACTTAGCTTCGGTCCCATATTGCCTGGCTAGGTGGTCAATGGAGAGTCTGTGGATTTCTCCAGTAATGCTAAAGTTATGACCTTATGGAGGCTCGAACCGAAGGGTGGCCTATCAACCTTGGTCAATGTTGTAGACGAGGCTTCTTTTTCTCCGGTCAGGCCAGGAGATGGAATAATCTTAGGCCTCTTGGTATGGAGCTGGAATTATTTTGATGATACCTCCGTGACAAGTGGAGATAACTCTTGCCTTGTCCTTTTCTCTTTCAGGACCTTTGGCATGGTTGTTTGTGACACAGTGGTCGGGGGATTCTGTTGTTCTAATTCGATCAATGTGTTAGGCTCCCATACTGTCTGATTCACAAATTTCTCAATTTGAGGCTTGGACTCATGAACATATGGGATGTTTTTGTTCTTCACCCTCATCTCTGAGATGATCCCACATGGATCGTAATGCCATGGGAAGCTCATGAAGAACTTCATTTCCCTCAACATCCTGTCTTCTTCTTCCCCAGTGCCATGATTGTTGCAGATGAAGGAGCCAATCTACCCCTTGATTCTAAGCTATTGCTTTTTCTTTAGTGACACAAAATGGATATCATCGGAATTTATTATCTGCCTTATATATTCCACAGCAAAAATTCTAACACGAAGATACTTGGGCGGCTTATACGGTGCCAAATCTCACCCGTATACTCTGATCTCGGTGTAATCCTGGTAAAAATACCAATCACCTGTCTTTGTTTGGTCTGAGAGATGCAAGATCCTCTAAAATTCATCATTTATCTGAGGCTCGGGACTGTCGCTAAGCATACTTACCACTAGGTGGTAGAATTGATCAATGAACTCCTTGAAACTGAAATCAGTGGAGTTGTGCTTGAGCAAGGAGGTCCATGTTGTCACTAGCTGAGGTCTACCATCTCCATCCATATTCTGCATGGAAAAGACAATATTTTCCGCTTGGAATAAGACGAACAAGTATGCCAGTATGGAGGAGTATCAGAACATGACTTTCGTGGCAAAATTCACAAACTGTTCGTGAATATTGTTTGCCAGTAATGTGTTGAAGTCAAACTGGGTGGTGGGATTTTCATCGGTAGAGAAGATGGATAGAAAACCCAGAATGGGTTCATCTACCCATTGATCAGAATAGTATCCTAACAAAGCACAAAGGGATGATATGATCTTGTTTCCTTTAGTCGAGAACATGGAGGAAGGATAAGGAGGATTTGTGGAGGGAAATTGAGTGGATGGGGGGAGGAAAAGCTCGAATATTTGAGCTCTTTGGGGGAATGTCATTCTCTGGTATAATTCTGTAGGAATTTCCAGGTTGGAGGGTGACACAGAGTCAGCTTGGGGAATTTTCATCTTCTAGTCGATAGATACGGGTGTGATGAGGAAAAATATCTCTCTGGACGAGGAGACGACGAATCTTTGCTCGGGAAGGTAGTGAGCTTGGCACTTGAGGGCGAATTCTGGAAAAGGGTGAATCTAAGGGAAGAGGTAACGGGGTAAATTGGACTCCCAGAGCCCGATTTCATCGCTCTGGTCCAAGAAGACTTCCTTGAGCCACAACCTAAGGTCTGCGAAATCAAAATTGCACTTTTGTATCTGTGATTAATCGATCCTTGTTGACCAGGGGGATCCTGTCAAGGTTGACAGGAGGCAGGAGAAACATATTCTCCTCTCCTTCTTCTTGTTTGGACTTTGGTGCCATTACTGCAATAGTACCTACAAGAAAAAAAACATTAGTGGGGTGGCTATTGGTGGGGGCAACTGATTGCAATAGAGGAGAAAACTGGGTAAATCTCTCTGGTGCGATGAGTGAGTAAATGGTGAAAATAGGAAGAGTGAGGGTAGTTTTGAGTAAACGTGTGTCCGTTGGGCACATGAGATAGGTTAGTTGGTTAATGGATAGGTTATCCAATAATAAATGGCCAACGGATCACTTTGAGTGTGAGATGGCGGGTGACGGTGCTTGAGGGATACATACGGGTGACGTGGAGGCTATTGATTGGAGGTAAAGGTCATAGTGAGGGGGATTTCCATGAGTGAAAGGGGGGGAAGGACTGACAATCATTATGGGACGTGACTATTTTGGGAAAGGTGGATGGTGACGTCCAGAGGTGATGATGGTGTGTCATACTGCAGGAGATGATTGGACTCGAGGCCATTAGATAATTTCCACGTATAAAGAGGATCCCTCCCTAGGAAAGATAACATTCTAGACCCCCCTCCCCCTCAGTTAAAAGAAGAACAGTTGGGGGGGTTCGAAATACATTTTGAGTCGTTGATCTGTGCGCCTGCTTCTGAGCCGCAGATCTATGCGCTCTGTTTATGACACATTCCGAACCTCACCCTTCCATTAAAGGAAGAATGGACAGGGGGGTCCGGAATCCAACACTGATCATAGATCTGAGCACTTGATTCTGAGCCATCCAGATGCGCGTAGGTCTTATCAATGATTCTGTACCCCCCCCCCACTCCGTTAAAGATAGAACAGTCGGGGGGGTCTGGAAAGACCTTTTCACTGTAGATCTGAGCATGATCATCTAGACCATTGATACATGATCGGAGCATAAGCGAGGGTGTGAAAAATACATGCACCTAGAAAACTTAGGATAAGTGATTTTTCACGGGTTTTCTCCAAAACTTTTCATGTSTACACCACCAAGGGGTTAGTCGAACAACATTTTTGGTATCCAAATCATGGTGCAACATTGATCATCAAACAGGTTCTTATTGAAATAAAGAAATGACGCAACTAGCCTATATTCTAACCTAGCTTCCTATGACAATTAACCCAAATTAAACTGTTGGGTTAAGGATTTACTCTACCCCGGGGCTATCTGACCAAGATTAGACAGTCTGGCCAGATTTATTCACTAATCTAACCTAGACACTTTGGCTAAGATTAAACTATTTAGTCAAACTTAGTCACTAACGTATCAACATCAATTTAAAAAGAACTTGGCCATGCTTGAAAGGTATGTACCAAGTTACTATTATTGCATGGGGATTTTATTGAGATTCTTTTATGCCCTCTTTTCTTTTTCTTTTTCTTTTTCTTTTCTTTTTCTTTTTCTTTTTCTTTTCTTTTCTTTTTCTTTTTCAAATTATTTGCAGAATAAAAAATCATTTGTCAAAAAAAACACTAGAGACAGATAATATCCTAGTCACCAGTTGATCCTATAACTTATAGGGTGATAACAACGGCTCCACTTGGGGATGGTACTTTCCCTATGAAGTGCCAAGAATCCTGGTTCATTTCATTCTGAAAATTTCTGCCTAGTAGCCTTCGTTGGTTTTATTCTCAAAAAATGGAAAAATAGTAGTCAATGGCTTAGGGCCTTCTCTTCGGGCTTCAACCAACTGACTTATGTTATTCACTCAGAAAATGTAGGCAGAAAATAAAAATGGTATGTACAGTGGTGAGTGAAACTCGAGTCTCTACTGAGGTGGCACATAATGCTTCAACATTCTGCCATTTACAGGTCCTCCTGGCAGATCTGTCTCATCAGCGCTATTTAGCAAGAAAGTGTTGTTTCCCCTGAATGCTTGAATCATGTATGGTCCTCTCCACAGACTGTCAAATTTTCCATGCTGTCCCTTATCTTCATTTTTGGCGTCCAATATCAGGACCAAATCTCCTAGCTCAAAATCATCTTCCTTGGTTCTTTTGTCAAAAATCCTCTTGATGCTTTCTTGGATTACCCGAGTCTTGTTGAAAACTTCTTCCCTAGACTGTTGCAAATGGATCATCTGGTTGATCCTTCTCTATGAGTCATTTTGCTCGGCTTATACATCTTGAAGCAACTTCATGATAGGGACTCCTAAGGAAGTGGGGAAAACTACTTCTGTGCCATAGACCAACTGGTATGGTGACATACCAATTGACCTTTTGGTGGTCAGTCTGTCAGCCCACAATGCAAACACCAACTTGTTATGCCATGATTTCTTGTTTTCCTGCAACGTCTTCTTGATGATGTTCACCAAGGTTTTGTTTGAAGATTCCGCCAGCCCATTCCCCTGAGGGTAGTAAGCTATGGAATGTCCTAAACCAATGTGATACTGGTTGCACAAATCTATGAGTTTCTTTGACTGAAAAGTAGCTGCATTATCAGTTATAATCTTTCTAGGACATCCAAAGCGAGACAAGATATTATTTTCAAGGAATTTGATAATAATAGAGTTAGTGGCTTGCCTGCTTGGTACCGCTTCGATCCATTTGGTAAAATAATCGGTGGTAGTGAGAATACACCTATGCTGGCCTAAAGAAGGGGGGTGTATTTCTCCAAGGAAGTCCAATCCCCATTGCTAGAAAGGGGCTTCAACTGAGATCGGTTTCAGAGGTAGAGGGAGGATTTTCCTTTTGCCTTCAAACAACTAACATTGATGACATGCAGTCACTTTGATGTACATCAGTGAATAGGGTGGGCCAATAGAAACCAGCTCTGAGGATTTTGTTGGCTGTGACCTTCCAATTTATATGACCACCACATTCTCCTGCATAAAATTCTTGTAACACTTTCTCAGCTTCATCTTTCAATAAAAAATTTAATAGAATACCTCCAGGATCTTTCCAATACAGATTGCCTTCTAGAATACAAAATTTTAAGGCTTTCAACTTTAAAAATCTAGCTTTAGTCTTAGTCAAACCAGGGGGAGCTTGTAAATTTTGAAAAATGAAAACACAGTTACATCATCCAAATAGACGACAATAAACTTACCTAATTCTTCCACAAAGGCGATATCCATCACTCTCTGGAAAGTGGCTCCAACATTCATTAAACCAAAAGGCATTTTCACATACATGAAAGTGCCCCACGGTGTGGTGAAAGCGGTTTTGTCTTGGTCATCCAGGTGAACTAGGACCTGATTATAACCCGAGAACCCGTCTAGTAAAGAGATTCCACTGGATCCGACCACCCTTTGTAGGATATGATCCATTTTGGGCAAGGGGTAATTGTCCTTCAGGGAGACATTATTTAGATTTTGGAAATCTATGCAAAGCCTAATCTCCCCAGATTTCTTACGTGTAGGGACCAAATTAGAGACCCATTTGGAAAAACGCAACGGGACTATGATTTTGGCATCGTACATTTTTTTGATTTCCTTCTCTATCAGAGGGAGTAACTTGGGATTTATCCTCCTAATTTTCTGTCTGAACGATTTTTGGTCTTCTTTTATTGGAATCCTGTGTTGTGTGATGCTGGTATCATATGCTTTCAAATCCTCATAACCCCAGGCAAAGACATCTGATTATTCTTTGAACAACTCAATGTATTTGAGTTTTTTCTCAGGGGGTAATGATTTAGACAATTTGACTAGCCTGGGCTTCTCTTCGGTCCCTATATTACAGTCTTCCACCTCTTGTCCATTGACTTCAATTTTCGGTTTTTTGGCTACGTTGTTAAAATCAAACAGGTCCTCTAAAGGAACTAGACCCCTAGGCAAAACATTACTTTTCAAATGTAGAATATTAGTCTCCATCTCATCATCGCCTAATTCTCTAGAATCTATGTTATTTACACTATCAATTTGAAAATCATATATATTTACATTTTCATCCTCGTTCTCTAAATCTATATTTGTACATTCAAAATCATTTTTACACAGCAAAAATTCTTCGATTTGATCATCATTACCAAACACTTACCAGTACCTGATATTGTCAGGAATGATTGGTCTGCATTTCACTTCTACCGTGTATGGGCGAGTTGAGCGGAAAGGAATCTTACATGTGGCTGCTGACATAGCCAATCCATCTGCCAAAATGTTTTGTCCCCTCGGCATTACTTGCAAGTCCACTTAAGCTCTAAGACGTGGGTGTTTCGCAGTGTACTCACCTTTGATTTTCTTGATTATAAACTCAGAATCACCTCTTACCATAATCTGTTTAGCACCAACTCTTTTCAAAAGCTTCAGACTAAGCATCAAGGCTTCGTACTCGACAATATTGTTAGTGCATTGGAAATTTAATTTGTAAGAATGGTTTTCTGAATACCTATTTTTGTGATTATGCAGCCAAACTCCTACTCCGACTCCTTCTTTTCTTATTGCTCCATCAAAATCCATGCTCCATAAATCTGCGGGTAATTCTTCAGTTATCACATTTTTCATCCTTGCTACCTCACTGATTTCTTGGCCTTCATCCATACTAGAGGTATCTTCTCCCAACAGGGTGTCTTGCTCTCCCATGTCACCATCATTGTACAAGATAAAAGAATCCAAGTCAGAATGCGCGGAGTAAAGAGGATAGTTGTGTGGTTTTTCTTGGCTACTGACCATGTATTTCATCAATGTTTCTCTGTATAGCCTTCTTTGCTGCCCAAAAACAAGGACAATGGCATAAGACATATCTAGCTGCAGGGTACCTCTCAACTTAGCCCCCCAAGACTAGGATAACAACATTCCATACTTCAGAGGGATGTCTTCAACTACCACATCCATGACCATGCTCTTTGCAGGAATCTGAACCAGGGTGATACATAGGTCCTTCATCAAACCAATACATCTAACTTTACTGGAGACAAATGAGTGTAAATCCTTATAAGGTCTGGTGACCTCCAGTCCCAGTTTCTCCATCACTGCTTTAGGCATCAGATTATGGGAAGCACCCGAATCTAGTATAGCGTTATGCAATATCAGGTCATGTATGTTTAGACTGATGTAAAAAGGAGCGACATCACCATTATCATCTCAGACATCTACTTCAGGTTTGAAAAGAAGTTCAGGTTGATCATCTATAAGGTTCACGGTATCTGAATGATTTGCTGATCCAATGGTTAAGGCCTTCGTGCCTATGTCAGGTTCAATGGTCAGTGCTTTAATCACTTGTGAACAATAAACTTCTTTGTTCATCAACTCAGAAAGTGGAATGGGAATTTTTACTTTGGCTAATTCCCCCTCAAGGCTGAAAGGTGTAGGAACTCTGCCTTGGCTCATCAATTCTGGTTTGTCCACCATACTCTTCTGGCCAGAAGTATTTGGTGGATTAGTAGGTGAGGCCTCGGGCTGTGACGATCTTTTTCAGAATAGTAAGGCTTTTCTTTGCGGGAACTTTGGCAGTGCTCTTTTCAGGAATCTTCTTGGCAGATGGCTCAAAGGCCTTCTTGGTTTTGGTCACCTTCTTTGTTTCAATCGTCTTTTTTGGGGAACTCCCTTCTGTCTTTTTACTCCGCAGATTATACTGCTGGTGTATCTCCAAAATGGCATTTTGAATGCCTATTGTTCCGCGTCTTCAGCTTCTTCACTTACTTTTGTTTGATTGAGAAGAAAAAGTTCTTGCTCTTCTTGGGTAAGGAAAATAGATTTGTTATCGTGAATGCCCATGAGATTTATGTGAGTATCCTCTATTTAATCAATCACTTCCTCCCCTTCATCAACATAATTTTCTTGTAGGGGAGGTCTGATCTATTGATCCAGACCTCTCTGCTCTCTTTGATCCCTAGGATCTCTCTGTCTGATTTGAAGAGGGTTTCTCCTGAAGTTAGGGTTCCGAACCTGGGGAGCAGGTGGGTTGTCTCTTGGAGGATTTATTTCTGACATGGTAAGTCTTTCCATCATTCTTTCCATTTCTCTGGCCAAAGAATCCAATCTGGAATCTAAGGTTGATGTGGAAGGTTCCTCTTTAATTATGACTCTCCTCTCTGACCTCTGACGTGCCCTTTTTGCCAACAAATTGGCTTCCACACTTATTGCACTTTTTTGCATGTCTTCCAGGGTGGTAAATTTATTTCCCTTAGTTGGTATGACATATCAGCATCAAAACCATCAGGGAATTTTATCAATGCCAAACCCTGTGGAGGTTTGATTTCAGCTGGGATTGCATTGTACAGGTTATTGAAACGAGTGCAGTAATCGTATACTGTCTCACCTTGATTTCTTCTAATATTTTTGTATTTTGACAATATTTGGAGAGGGTTTTTCTTTAGCTCCCATCTGTCTAGAAAAATCCTTTGGAATGCGGTAAGGTCAAGGACTGAGGCGACACGCAAACCTTTGTACCATTTTTTAGCATCACCTATCAAACTTTGGGCAAACAATCTCATTTGAACATCAACCTCATCTACTTCATGCAAATCAAAATAATCATTCATTTTATCTACATGTTGTTGTGCGCTCAAAGGTCCCGTTGCATCGAACTATGGAAGTCTCGTTTGATAGTTTTGGGGCATGGCATGAAGAGGGGCAGCCAACACCAAGGGAGCATATATAGCTGCCATGATGGGTGGAGGAGGTGGGATAACAAACTAGATGATCGGAGAGGTTGCGGCTAGAGATGAGGACGAGGAGGGACTGGATAGCACCGAGGGAGTGGTTTGCGGTTTAGCAGTGGGAGACAAAACTTCAGGGGTTCAGGGTTGCAAAACGGTTGGGTAAAAAATGATTCCAGTCACAAAACTATCGAACCGTGTTCTAACCAGATTTTGTTGGGAAAAGGTGTCAAAGTTAGGGTTTTGAAAGGTAACGGGTTCCCCTGAAAAGGAAAGGGACTTATGAAAGGGAGTATGACTCACTGAGCCTTCAGCTATGGTATTTTTCCTGAGCAACTATTCCGGGTTATCTGTCACTATCGCAAGTTCTGGGTCTGGATGAGATCGAGTATAAACTTTCTTGGGAGCCAGATTTCTTTTTTGATTTATATATATATATAATTTTTAGTTTTATGAGTCCGAAAATAATATGTACAAATTTTAATCAACCTCTAAACATTACTTTCTTTCTAGAATTTGCAATCTTTCAGGAACAAAGTTCAATATCTCAGGAACAAAATTTCTTCTAGGAAAAGAAAATGTGAAGTTATAAACTTTTAGTTATGTTCGTCCCCAGTGTGAGTCGCCACTATGTTAGCACTTGGTAAATTTCCTAGAGGTTGACAACAAAATAAATCTACTAAGGTAACTTTATCCAACCTCTTTTGAAGCTAGGATCTAGCCCTTCCAAGTTCAGAGAGGGATCTCTCTATATGATTTAGCTATGGTTCAAATTTTAAATATTAGGCTAGGTAAATAAATAGGTCGGTTTTTGTTGTCACAGTGTTTGTAGAGTTGGTTGAGACAGTCTACACATCCATTGAGCTATGGGGTCTGTGTCTTAAAATAAGGGCGAGATAATATAATCATTGGATTCTTCAGTAGCATAAATGATGATTAGCAGAAAAGATGAGAAAGATAATTTCAAGAAAGAAGCAGTTAAGAATTTCTTTATTGAAAGCACCAGAAGATAAAACACTAAATCTTTCGAGTCAGAAATAGGGTATACGATATAAATCCTATAGCGTTCGTTACTTCTAAATATTAGATTAAGAAAACAATGTGATAACAAAGAGAGAATTACATTCAACTTAAAGAGAAAAACATCACCAGTGAATACACACAAGAATCCTATAAAAGTGCCTCCTTTTTATTAATGGAAGATCTCTTCAAAATATTACATTCTGATAGCTTTAGGGTGTGAAGATCAACAACCCTCAATACTTTGAAAGATGAAGTATTTATAATTCAAATTACAAACGATCCTGTCATTAATGACCAAGACGTGCTAAATCTATTTTTAGCCTAACTAACTTAACAAATTGCATAAGTCTAGGAACTACTTGATGATATGGTGTAACCACATGCTGATTGTTGGGTGGGCCATTGATGAAGCTTTTGCATGAAATCATCTAACTGGACAAATGAATGGACTGGGACAACTCATATGCTACTCGATCAAGTCACATAGTTCCTCCCATCGAAGATGAGTGGGCACATTGACTTTGAGTAGCCTTCGATACACTTCATCCATTTCTGTGTACTTGGTGAAGGTAGGCTTGGTGAGGAAGATGTATCTAATCTCATGTTGGATACTGATGTCCCACTGAAGGGCATCTAGAAATGCCTTGCCAGTGATGCTCCCTTGAATTCCTGCAAACTTCGAATTGTCCTTAGCCACATCGTCCAATCTCTTCTTGTAATATGGGAGCGTCATCAATTTATCATTGATTACCTTCAGACCAGGAAGACCTTTCTTCTGTAGAGCCTCAATCTTAATAAAGAATCTTTGTACCCCTAGGTCCATGTCCTGAACCTTTTCTTCCAGCTGAAGCATTAATCCTCTTTTGGTCAAAACTCTTTTGACCTCAAGGATGGTCTTTGTTCTGTCTTCAATATTCAGCTCTTCCATCTCTTCCCTGGTCTTAGAATTTAGGAACTTGATGATCTCGTTCGCTTGCGTTGGCATTTCTCCCAATTCTACTCTGATCTTCTCGATGGCCTGTTTGCTTCTCTGTACCAATTCATTCTACTCAAACATTATTTGTATCATGGGCCATATCTTGTTCATGGACTTGGTGATGTCTATCCATACACTTTCTTTAACCTCGGCCAAAGTTTTTCCTGCCACTGCTTTCTTCCGGAGCTGTTGTAACTCCTGTTTGAGATGATCTGTCGACTGCTTTTCCTTGGAGAGAATGGTCTAAAAGGAAGATTTGAGTTCCTGAAGGTTCTCAATCTCCTTTTTGAGCTTGCTGATCTCTGTTTCCTGCAGGTTCATCTTTTCCATGGAATTAGCCAGGTCGGCTGTCTTCTCCAGGGAGGTCAATGGAGTTGTAGATGGGACTTCTGTCGCTGATGCTATGCTTACTCCTGAAATTGGAATAGTGCTTAAAGAAATGACTTCCATTGGCTTTAGTTTCTCTTTCTCTTTTAATAGCTTCTCCATATCAGCTTCCATTTCCTTAAGCTGTGCATTCTGCTCCATGATCATCTTGAGCATTTCATCTTTCTCTCCTTCTTTCTCTGCTATCTCCTTGGCCTACGAATCCTCTGTGGGTGGAAGCTTCAATTGTTTCCTCAAGGAGGCTATGTCAACATTCTTCTTCTTAATCATCTCCTCAGTTTCTTTCACGTTCAATGGCTCGTAACCAATCTTGAGGACCAGTTCCTCCAAAGTATTGATCCTATTGTCCTTGGCAAAGGATGATATCTTATCCAACTTTAATTGTGTTTGAACATTGTTCAGGGACACCTGGAATTTGGACAAAGTAGTGGAAGCATGCGCCAGAGTATAAAAAACCATTTCCCCTGTCTACTTGCGTAGGTCCATCTGATCGGCCGGATGCACGTCCTTCGTTTGGAATTCGAAGGTGGCCCTTTTGTAGTCAGTGATCACCTTTGGATCTGGTACCTGTGCCTGGAGGAATGCCATATGCATTCTACCCTTCTCGGTGTCAAATTCCGACAACAACTTATGTTGTGTTGTCGACGTTTTCTTCTAGAAATGGGCACAAATACTGCTGGTCAAGGTCTGGTTCCTTTTCTTGATCAGCTCATACTTTTCGAAGATACTTAGCTTCGGTCCCACCTTGCTTGGCTGGGTGGTCAATGGAGAGTCTGTGGATTTTTCCGGCAATGCTGAAGTTATGAACTTATGGAGGCTCGAACTGAAGGGTGGCCTATCAACCTTGGTCACTATTGTAGACGTGGCTTATTTTTCTCCGGTCGGGCCAGGAGATGGAATAATGTTAGGTATCTTGGTATGGAGCTGGAATTATTCTGATGATACCTCTGTGACAGGCGAAGATAACTCTTGCCTTGGCCTTTTCTCTTTCGGGACCTGTGGTGTGGTTTTTTGTGACATAGTGGCCGGGGGATTTTGCTATTCTAATTCGATCAATGTGTTAGGCTCCCATACTGTCTGATTCACAAATTTCTCAATTTGAGGCCTGGAATCATGAACATATGGCATGTTTTTGTTCTTCACCCTCATCTCTGAGATGATCCCACATGGATCGTAATGCCATGGGAATCTCATGAAGAACTTCATTTCCCTCAGCATCCTCTTTGCTTCTTCCCCAGCGCCATGATTGTTGCAGATGAAGGAGCCAATTTTCCCCTTGATTCTAATCTGATTCTTTTTCTTCAGTGACACAATGGATATCATTGAAATTTATTATCTCCCTTATATAATCCAAAGCAAAAATTATGACAGGCAGATACTTGGGCAACTTATACGGTGCCAACTCGCACCCGTATACTCTAATCTCAGTGTAATCCTAGTAAAAATACCAATCACCTGTCTTTGTTTGGTCTGAGAGATGCAGGATCCTCTGAACTTCATCATTTATCTAAGGCTCGGGCCTGCCGCTAAGCATACTTACCACTGGGTGGTAGAATTGATCGATGAACTTCTTGAAACTGAAATCAGTGGAGTTGTACTTGAGCAAGGAGGTCCATGTTGTCACTGCCTGAGGTCTACCATCTCCATCCATCTTCTACATGGAAAAGACAAATTTGTCCGCTTGGAAAAAGACGAACAAGTATGCCAGTATGGAGGAGTATCGGAACATGCCTTTCGTGGCAAAATTCATGAACTGTTCGTGAATATTTTTTTCCAGTAATGTGCTGAAGTCAAACTGGGTGGTGGGCTTTTCATCGGTAGAGAATATGGATAGAAAACCTAGAATGGGTTCATCTACCCACTGATCAAAATGGTATCCTAACAAAGCACAAATGGATGAGATGATCTGGTTTCCTTTAGTCAAGAACATGGAGGATGGATAAGGAGGATTTGTGGAGGGAAATTGAGCGGATGGGGGGAGGAAAATCTCGAATATTTGAGCTCTTTGGGGGAATGTCATTCTCTGGTATAATTCTGTAAGAATTTTCAGGTTGAAGGGTGACGCAGAGTCGGCTTGGGGAATTTGCATCATCTGGTCGATAGATTGAGGCGTGATGAGGAAAAATATTTCTCCGGACGAGGAGACAACAACTCTTTCCTTAGGAAGGTAGTGAGCTTGGCACTTGAGGGTGAATTCTAGAAAAGGGTGAATCTGAGGGAAGAGGTAAAGGGGTAAATTGGACTCCTAGAGCCCGATTTCATCGCTCTGGTCTAGGAAGACTTCCTTAAGCCATGATTGAAGGTCTATGAAATCAAAATCACACTTTGTATCTGTGATTAATCGGTCTTTGTCGACTAGGGGGATCCTTTCAAGGTCGACAATAGGCAGGATAAATAGATTCTCCTCTCCTTCTACTTGTTTGGACTTTGGCGCCATTACTGTAACAGTACCTGCAAGAAAAACAATGTTAGCGGGGTGGCTGTTGGTGGGGGCAACTGATTGCAATGGAGGAGAAAACGGGGTAAATCTCTCTGGTGAGTGAGTAAATGGTGAAAATAGGAAGAGTGAGGGTAGTTTTGAGTAAACGTGTGTCCATTGGGCACGGGAGAGAGGTTAGTTGGTTAACAGATAGGTTATCCAGTAATAAATGGCCAATGGATCACTTTGAGTGTGATATGGTGGGTGATGGTGCCTTAGGGATACGGACAAGTGACGTGGCAGCTATCGATTGGAGGTAAAGGTCATAGTGAGGGGGCTTTCCACAAGCTAAAGGGGGGGAAGGACTGACAACAGTTATGTGATGTGACTATTTCGGGAAAGGTGGATGGTGACGTCTAGAGGTGACGATGGTGTGTCAGACTGCAGGAGATGATGGGACTCGGGGCCATTAGATCGTTGCCACATATAAAGAGGAGCCTGCCAGAGGAAAAATACCATTCCGGACACCCCCCCCCTTAGTTAAAAGCAGAACAGTCGGGGGGGTCCGAAATACATTTTGAGCCGTTGATCTGTGCGCTTGCTTCTGATCCGAAGATCTATGCGCTCTATTTATGACACATTCCAGACCCCCCCCCCCATTCC
>JZKD02S1750886.1:84423-112861 GCA_000966675.3 Picea glauca
TGGGTGACAATCGATGGTCTAGACTAATTGCGGGATTGTAATTAGCACGTTGTTTAATTCTCCCTTTGCACTCCACAATCAATCCTTGCCCTTGATCTGCACTTGCATATCGATGGTCATGACTTAATATGATTGTTTGGTGGATCAACCATAGTCATTGATCTTGAATCTATAATATATAAGGGTCTAGAATAATTATGGGATTGGAAATAACACGTTTTTTAATTCTCCTTTCTCTCTCCACAATCTATCCCTGCTATTGATATGGTGCTTGAGTATCAATGGTCCTTATTTGATCTGATCATGGACTATTCCTCCAACGATCCTTCTCTTGTAATCCGACAATATAGACTGATTGCAGGATTGGGAATAACACATTTTTTAATTATTCTTTTTCTCTTTGCAATCCATCCATGCCATTGATCTAGCACTTGTGTATCCAACGATCCTGACTTGATCTGATCATGTTTCTACAACGCGCTTTCCCTTCTGATTTTCATCACGTCATCTCTTTTGAGATTTGATCTTCATTCACTAACCCTCCCGAGATTTAATCTCTGCATACTGTTCTACTGTAACTTTGATCTTCATTCACTAACCCTCCTGATCTTTAATCTCTGCATATCGTTCTACTGTTTGACATCAATGACAACACATTAATGACACTATGTCCAACAATAACTTGCTCAATAGACTAAGTGTTTTTGATAGGCGGGAAATGTCCCTCCTACAGCAGGGGATAACCAACCAATCACAAGCCCCAATTAGACTCATTTTCATTTGGGATGGTAGTTTCCAACCGATATGTGGGCTCAATTTTCCACTCAAAATGGTTTCTCTTTGAAAAGAGACTTAATCAATTAAGCTCAGATTTAATTGATCCTAAATTTACAAAAAATTAAATTTCAACTGTTGATCCTATATCAATTGAGAGAAAATATTAATTATGCATGCAGATAGAATGATTAATCCTTTATATTTCAAAAGGAATTCCTTGTCCAAAGAATATTTAAGCATGATAACTATTATTTCTAAAAATAGATGACAACAATTATATATGCACTTTATAATAATAGTTTCATGTTAAATTTAAGTATCCTTTTAAAGCACAATGATGAGAAACATAAGTATCATACAATAACTACAAAATAATATTTTTTCACCTACATCGTGTTAAAAATAAACACAACATATAGATGATTTTTTCTGATAACTATCATTTTCATTAATAAAACAATAATATCAAAATAGAAGGAAATATGATAAATGAATGAGCTTTTAGAAGAAATTCCTCAAGTAGATCAATTTGTAAATGCATATACACAGATTATCATTATTCATAAGAATAATCACATGAATTGTAAACTATCGTGGATATTCCACTGAAAAGTTCGTCACAACAAATCTAATAAATGAAATTGGAATATTTACTATTAAGGTTATTTTTCCTTTAGATCTCCAAAATATCTAGTTATTGATTTTCTGCTTATGCATGAAATAGAGAAAATGTGGAAAATAGAGAACAGTAAAGTAAAATAACACCATCCATGGATAAACACAATATATTACATGGGAAACCCAATGCGGGAGAAAACCCAACTAGAAGGTGAGGCCACTCTACTCTCTTTTATTTGGTATAAAAATGATGCTAGTACAAATAAAGAGGCACTCTTTATGGAGTTTCCTTTGACCTATGGCCTATATGGATACTACAGAATCTCTCCTCGTCTGTTATGCTCATATAATAACACTCTCATATGTTTTTCTTAGCTATGGAAAAATATGCAATAGAAAAGAATGGAACCCCTTCTCCCCCTAGTGGCCCGATATTTAACATACCTCAATAACAATCTGAGGGTAGGAGTTTGACTTCCTCAACCCTCAATTGTGGTAGGGTTTTGAACCTTATATAATCTTCTCAAAATTACTAATTTGGATAGCCCTATATGCATGAGTAATGATGGATAATGTGGCATACTCTTGTACCATGGTGGTCAACATGATAGGTCAACTTGCAGGAGGAATAACATTTTCATACAAACTCTGATTGACAAATGATTTGCACCATTGGAAAGGTCTCAGACTGTATACCACCGTCACAGGAGTGGGAACAATTTTTAGATAGTAGAACCCCCAAAAACTCCATTTAATGTCTCAAAATGACTCCATAAGGTTCTAGACCCCAATTTTCCAAATTGGGACCTACCACTAAAATGACCCTCCAAGATGATTCCTCCAATTTTTTCCACTTTGAAAGCATTGATATAAATGAAAAATAATACAATGATTCGATCTGGATCATACCTCTCCATTTAGGGAGGCTTTTGGTCTCAAAAAATATTTATTAAATGAGATGAGGAAATTTGTCCTCTACATTCTCCTTGGAGTACCACTTTTCTTTTCTTGGAAGTTGTCCTTTCAAACCAATTTGCCAAAGGTCATGCTATCCCTATCTTGTAGTTATGGACCGTTTCTGAAAAAATGTGTCCTCTGCCAACTTTGCCTAAACATTAAGTGCTAAGTCCTCTATAGAAGGTAGGACTTGCTCCTCCTTCTGATCCAACATGGAAGGCTCATAGAGTTTGAGATTCTCCACATTCACTACTGAGTAAATATGCATGTATGGGGGTAGAATGAGTCTATAGGTTTTATCTCCTACGTTTTAAAATACCTCAAATGGATCATAGTGTAGAGCCTTGATATTCATACCAGGACCCTGTAGGATTTACTTATTTAGTTGTAACCATACTCTATCTTCCACTATAATTGTTCTCTCTATTTTTTGTTGGTCATGTCTAACATTGTACTTTACCTGTGACTTATTCAGTGTATTTTGTACTTGCAAAAATATTTTCCTAATATTCTCAACAATTTTTTCTACTATTAATGCGTCTCCTATGAGGTCCTCCCTCACTCCTCCTTGTTATCCATATACAACATCCAAGGGTGAAGGTGGAAAATACCCAAATAAAGTTTCAAAAGGTGACTAACTGGTAGAAGTGTGTACTGCTTTGTTATAAGAGTGGTGTATATAGACCAAATTTTCATCCTAGGTCTTCAGATGACTCTGATTGTAACCCTCAAAATCTACACCAAAGTCTCGTTGACTACTTCTCTCTACCCATCTGTCTATGGATGGAATGTTGTATACCTATTCAACATAGTGTCCATCTTCTCCCACAATGTAGTCCAAAATTCACTGAGAATTATAGTATCCCTATTTGAGATGATGCTCCTTGGCATCCAAAAGTGCACCCAGATGTGTTCAAAGAACAAGTTTGTTTCTTCCTATCCCTTGATGGTATTGCTAGAAGGCATGAGAATGCACATTTTTTTGAACCTGTCAACTAACACAAATAAATACTCATTTCCCTTCCATGTGGTTGGTAAACCTCCCACAAAATCTATGAAAATGCTTTCCCAAGGTTGAGTGAGTACATGTAAAGGATGGTATAGACCTTGCTTCTTGTTACTGGGTTTGCTGGTACAACAAATTCTACATCCTCTGATATATCATGCTACATATTCTTGCATTTTGGTCTAGTACACATACCTTTGTAAATTGGCAATTGTCTTCCCAACACCAAAATGTACTGCAACCTTGGAGGTGTGAGCCTCTTTGAATGGTTGCAGTTGTTCACATTTTGGGACATAGATTTTGTCAAGCTTGTAGAGTAAACCATTCTGGAAATCATAGTTAGCCTTGTAGTCACCTTATTCTACATGAACTTTCCCATGTAGTTGTTGAAACACCTCCTTGAAGTACTCATCTTTTGTGTATGCCTCTTTGTGTGCATCATGGTTATCCATGCATATCAGAGTCCCCAAAGATATAATATTGGATATGGGTGGCTGTGAAATCACATCTGTTGACTTATTTGTGCTACCTTTCTTATACTTTATGACTACATGAAGTTGTTGTTAATCCCAATCCACTTGTAATGCTTGGTTTGTTGTAGCTTACTCTAGGATTGAAAATATTGTAGAGGCTGGTGATCTGTTTGCATGATGGTATCCTTTTCCATCAGATAGTGATTCCACTTTTGACATCTTGTACCAAGGCATAGAGCTCCTTGTCTTAGGTAGGGTAGTTGAGAACCACCCCATGAAATACTTTAGAATGATATCATGCGAGCCTTCCTCTCTATAGTAGCACTGCTCCCATGGAATACCCACTTGCATCTATCTCCACTTTGAAGGGATTCTATAAGTTTGGTAGTGCAAGCAATGGTGCTTGAATGATCTTTATTTTTGGCTCATCAAAGGCCTTCTATTTATTCTCCCCCCACTTGAAACTCTTACCACTGGTTGTTATGGCATGGAGTGGTGCAACTATCGCTGAAAATGAAGCTATAAACTTCCGTAAGTATTATGTTTCCCCAACAAAAATTCTAACTTCAGTGACATTTTTAGGAATTGACCATTTCATGGTGGCCTCCATCTTTGCAATATCTGTCTTGAGCTCCCATTCACTGATCACATACCCCAAATACACCAAATACTATTGAGAAAACTCACATTCTTGAGATATGCCAGTAGTTGGTTGTTTTTAAGCATCTCTAACACCTGCATAAGATGTGATATGTGCTCCTCCTAGGTATTTATATAAACCAATATATCATACAAATAAAAAATAACAAATCAATCTAGATAAGGGCATAAAACATCATTCATTAGTCTCATAAATGTAGTTGGTGTGTTGCATAAACCAAATGGCATAACCAACCACTCATACAAACCTTGTCTTGTCTTGAAGGAAATATTCCAAGTATCTTCTTCTTTGACTCGTATCTGGTGATATTCTGATACCAAATACATATTAGTGAAGTACTTGGCATGTTACATCTAGTCCAATAGATCATCGATCCTTGGTAGAGGGTACCAATTTTTCAATGTAATCTTGTTCAATTCCCTGTAATTGATACACATTCTCCAAGTCCCATCCTTCTTGGGTACAATTATGACAGGTGACCCACAAGGTGAGGTACTTGGTCTGATCTGAACCCAGGAGTGATAAGTTTACAATAATTGGTTGTTCTGTCACTCCTTCAAAAGGGTCAGTAATAGATCGTTTTACTTGAGTGATTTGAAATAAAAGGTAAAGTTGAAGTCTTATGTGCTTGAATTCGAAGTGAATGAAAAACTCTTTAGTCTTCCTTATGTGCAATATGTCATTCTTTCCTTTAACATCCTATGTGCGGAAATTCATAGAAAAAAAAACATAAGAACATAATACACATAATGGATAAGACACTTCACTTGATAACGGAGTTCACCCTTGTAGTGGGCTACCTCTCCGAGTCATGCTCCAAAGCCCGACCACTTTATTATTCTCGATGTAATGATGTCTCTCCTTTACAAGTTGTAAGGCCAAAGTCCCTCTTCAGTGATGGCAACAAGAGATCGGAATGTGATCAGGAATGGATCAGCTTCACAAGTTCTCATACTCATGAGGCATCCATGATGTTGACATGGACATCATTCCCACATACTCAATACATAAAAAGATGAAGAATAAAATATGACCCCCATCAACATGGAGCCATAGAAAGACTTAGATCTACTGCTCAGATCCAAAACATAAATATGCATCCCATACAAAATATCTCGGAACCCACAAGAATCAGAACTGCTTCATTGGCCACTTGTCATGCAAGTGCCACAATTTCTCTGTCACATATAACTGATTGATTTGATGTGAAAGGAAGATAAGAAACAAATATATAGAAGGAATAAGTTGATCTTGCTGACTTGCTGCAGCTTCTCTTTGCTCCTTCAAACCTATAACATGCATGCTATGCTGGAACAATTAATGAAAAAAAACAGCATAATGAAAAGCATGCTTACATTGGCTTCTTCAACACGTAGCTTGTTGATATGAATCTTTTATTCAAAAACAAACCTTGTCATTGAATTTGTGTCACCAAATTACCCAAAAATGACTGTCAAATTGTCTCCATCCGAGTCGGACACTTTCAGGCCTAAGAGACACCTCTGCCTCGGTTATCGTACCACTGCATCTGCAATAAATGACTCATTCTGGAATTAAGCTACTGAATTTTTTCTTAGATTAGGAAACTAGCATCACCACTACATTCGTGGCGTCATTTTACCTAAAAATGACTATCTCCACATCTCGATCCGAGTCGGGCACTTTTTGGACCCAAGAGGCACCCTCACCTCAATTTGTATGCAAAAATCCATACATTGTGTATGAATTCCGTACAGGCCATACGGGCCATATAGGCATGCTCAACTCTCATGCTCCATGCATTGGTGTGTGGCTCCGAATGCACACGTTGCCTCCTTGAACCGAATGCCTCCTTTAAATAACATTTTTTTGGTAGTTATGTCATCAATGACATGCTTAGCACACTGGCAGCTTGGCTAAATTTAGGACATTTAGTTGGCGAAGGTCTTGGGGTTAAATCCCATGGACCTTACCATTTTGGATAACAATTAAAACCATTTTGGCACACACCCCAGCTAAATCTAGCAACAATTTTGGCGGTGGTTACATTTGGCAGAATGGCTAAATATAGCGGCGAATTTGGCAGACTGTTGAGATTCTGGAGGACATTTGGCAGAGTTTAAATATAGAAAAACTACTATATATAGCAGAACTTCCACCATATATGGTGGAGTTCTGTTCAATATATATTTTTTAAAATATTTTTTCATGGGCCCTCATTGGGCATTTCGGGGGTGCCACATGGCCGCCTTTGATTTGTCCACCCGGCTGTTGATGTCACCACTGTACCAGACTATCCATGTCATCTTGGACATGTGTCACCTTTTGGGTGGTGCCATGTGGCATCTCCTGGGGGTGCCATGTGGCACATTTTTACTCATCCACGTGGTGCCCTGAAAAGCTCAAATTTGAGTGACACGTAGCAGCCTTTGGTGCTACCACATGGCATTCTGATGTCATCATGACACGTGTCACTCTCTACAATTTCCATGTATGCTATATGGATTTTGACGTCATCCGTATAGATGTTTATGTCAGCAGTACGGATGCTGACTAATCCCTGCTGACTGGGCTGGGTTGACCAAAAATTTGACTGCTTATAACTTTTGATCCGTAACTCTGTTTGATGAACTGTTTGCGTCGTTGGAAATCTTGCAACACATTCTTCACGATCATGTCCTTTTAATGGAGTTTTTGGAAATTTGAATTTTGCCCTTTTTCTGCCTACTGAGGCCATCCTGAGCCTCCTAGGACACTTTTGTGCGTTCTGGGAAAATTCTGAAACTTCTTTGATGTTCCCTAGATCCATCCAGATAATGCCTCCCAACTGAAAATAATTTTGGTCCCCAAAAGTCATTACATTAAGTTTCATGTCCATTGGACTTACAACAAGAAACCTTTACCCAATCTACCTCACAAGGCCTAACAATATCAACATGTGCCAGAAAAAAAGAAGTGATATCAACAATTACCACTTTTACACAATACCCTTCCACAGGGTCTGAATCACAACATGTGATTTACAAAATATGGCCACTCTCGACTAACTCAAAAGGATTTTCCCATTTGTTCAACCATTTTTCCGAACATATCCTCTTTACCGAATTGTCCTTTCTCTGGTAGTTGGTCTTCTCTTCGTGGTGGATTTTCCTGCAACATAGCCTAACTGGTTGTCTCCCTCAGAGATGGTTGTCTGGACTTCTTGTCCCTCTTTAGACATAGATTTGGATGTAAGGCCCAACAAGTGGCCTCATGATTCCCATCTCTACTACAATGGCTGCAGTAGCCTTTCTCCTTCAGAGGTGTATTCCCCCTACTCTTTTCGGTGTGTGAAAAGCAATCTGCCATCCTTGTCCTTCTCCTAGTTTCCATAACCTTCTTGCACAAGGTTTTTCTCTTCCAACACTGGGACACTGCATGGTTATTCAATCCACAAAAAGTGCATGGTCTTTGATGCCAAAAGATATGTTTTATATGATTAACATGCTTATAATCAAATGACATTTTAGAGTTTCGAGATTTCTTATACCTCAGTGAGTTTCCTATGGAGTTAGAATGGAAAGAAGAGTTGGTTTCAACTCTATCACTGTGATGCTCATCTCTCCCTGGAGATGTCTCGAATCCTCGATCATGAGAAGTTGTGCTCTCGCCCAGCACTGAAACAATTTCATCTCTTGATGAACTGTTGATCTCTGGAGTCTCAGTTACTATCCTGGGGTCTTCTTCCGGATTGGTTTTGGACCTTTCTCCAACATCCTTTGGGACATAGCCTATCCCGTCATGTCGAGGCCAAACCACTGCCTCGATTGGATTGACAATACCTTGGCCATTGGTTCCAAGGCCTCCTCCTTCATATCCCATTTTCCTCATCAACATTCAGACAATGCAATAAGCATGTTGTTCAAGGATTTCAAAATAATCATCAGCATTAATCAAAAAATCAATTATACATGGTTTATTTACCTCTACCTCAAACTGGGACCCTTGGTCTACTTCTTGAGATGTGTCCAGTTGTCCTTGGTGAGAAGGATTAGTGGAATATGGTTCTAGGAATCCTCCTTGGTTTATCAATGCATGTAGGTCATTTTCATTTGCTTGAAAAAGTGTGCATGCATTTTCATTGTCATGCTCGCACCCATAATAGGTGAAGTTTCCATGGTCACAAGATGGTATTATCACTGTATCATTCGTAGAGCCTTCCCCTATCTGCATCTTCATGGCTTGCAACTGCTCTTGCAACCTTTGGTTATCTTCTTCTGCAACATGCAACAATGTCTGCAATCCAACATTCTCTGCTTGAAGCATTTGGTTGAGCTCTTGAAGCTCATCGAACCATGATTGATTTAGTGACCTTGTCATCCTTAGCTTCAACACCTACAATCGAAATCAAGCCTGCTTTGATATCACATGATCTGAACCCGAGAGTGATAAGTTTCCAATAAATGGTTGTTCTGTCACTCCTTCAAAAGTGTCAGTAATAGATCATTTTACTTGAGCGATTTTCAATAAAAGGTAAAGTTGAAGTCTTATGTGCTTGAATTTGAAGTGAATGAAAACCTCTTTAGTCTTCCTTATGTGCAATATGTCATGCTTTCCTTTAAAATCCTATGTGCAGAAATTCATAGAAAAAACAACATAAGAACATAATACACATAATGGATAAGACACTTCACTTGATAACGGAGTTCACCCTTGTAGTGGGCTACCTCTCTGGGTCATGCTCCAAATCCTAACCACTTTATTCTTCTTGATGTAATGATGTCTCTCCTTTATAAGTTGTAAGGCCAAAGTCCCTCTCTGGTGATGAAACCAAGAGATCAGAATGTGATCAGGAATGGATCAGCGTCACAAGTTCTCATACTCATGAGGCATCCATGATGCTGACATGGAAATCATTCCCACATATTCAATACATAAAAATATGAAGAATAAAATATGACCCCCATCAACATGGAGCCATATAAATCCTTAGATCTACTACTCAGATCCAAAACATAAATATGCAGCCCATGCAAAAGATCTCGGAACCCATGAGAATCATAACTGCTTCATTGGCCACTTGTCATGCAAATGCCACAATTTCTCTATCACATATAACTGATTGATTTGATGTGAAAGGAAGATAAGAAACAAATAGATAGAAGGAATAAGTTGATCTTGTTGACTTGCTGTAGCTTCTCTCTGCTCCTTCAGACCTATAACATGCATGCTATGCTGCAACAATTAATGAAAAAAACAACATAATGAAAATCATGCTTACATTGGCTTATCCAACACTTAGCTTGTTGATATGAAGCTCTATTGCAAAAATAGACCTAGTCATTGAATTTGTGCCACCGAATTACCCAAAAATGATTGTCAAATCGTCTCCATCCGAGTCGGACACTTTCAGGCCCAAGAGACACCTTTGCCTCAGTTATCGTGCCATTGCATCTACAATAATTGACTCATTCTATAATTAAGCTGCTGAATTTTTTCTCAGAATAGGAAACTAACATAACCATTGCCTTTGTGGCATCATTTTACCTAAAAATGACTGTCTCCATGTCTCGATCCGAGTTGGGCACTTTCTAGACCCAAGAGGCACCATCGCCTTGATTTGCGTGCCAAAATCTGTACAGTCCATACGTATTTCAGATAGGTCGTACATGCCATACAGGCATGCTCAACTCTCGTGCTCCGTGCATTGGTGTGTGGCTCTGAATGCACACACTGCCTCCTTGAACCGAATGCCTCCTTTAAATAACATTTTTTTGGTAGTTATGTCATCAATGACATGCTTAGCGCACTGGCAGCTTGGCTAAATTTAGGACGTTTAGTTGGCGAAGGTATTGGGGTCAAATCCCACGGACCTTACCATTTTGGAGAACAATTAAAACCGTTTTGGTACGTGCCCCAGCTAAATATAGCGACAATTTTGGCGATGATTACATTTGGCAGAATGGCTAAATATAGCGGCGAATTTAGCGGACTGTTGCTAAACCGTCAAAGATTCTGGCAGACGTTTGGAGGATTTTAAATATAGAGAAACTACTATATATAGAAGAAATACTACCATATATGGTGGAGTTCTATTCAATATACATATTTTAAAATATTTTTTCACGGACCCTCATTTGGCATTTCGGGGGTGCCACGTGGCGCCTCCCCATTGGGCCACGTGGTTGCCTCTGATTCATCCACCCGGCTACTGACGTCACCACTGTACTGGACTCTCAACATCATCTTGGACACATGGCACCTTCTGGGTGGTGCCACATGGCATCACCTGGGGGTGCCACCTGGCACATTTTTACTCGTCCACATTGCGCCCTGAAAAGCTCAAATTTGAGTGACACATGGGAGCCTTTGGTATGCCACATGGCATACTAACATCATGCTGATGTCATCATGACATGTGTCACTCTATTCACTTTCCATGTAGTATGTACAGATGATGACATCATCCGTACGGATGATGAGGTCAGCAATACGAATGTTGACTCATCCCTGCTGACTGGGTTGGGTTGACCAGAAATTTGACCAGTTATAACTTTTGATTCGTAACTCTGTTTGACGAGACGTTTGCACCGTTGGAAATCTTGCGATTCTCTCTTCCCGGTCATGTCCTTTTAATGGAGTTTTGGGAACTTTGACTTTTGCCCTTTTTTTGCCTACTGAGGCAATCCCGAGCCTCCTAGGACACTTCTGTGCATTTTGGGAAACCTCTAAAACTTGTTTGATGTTCCCTAGATCCATCCGGATCATGGTCAAATCAAACGCTTCTACAAAAACTGTTGCTACTATTGGTACTTCTTCACTTCATTCACTTCTAAAGAGGACTGTCTATACAACACAATATTAGGCAGTGGGGAGGTTGGAAATAACTGTATTTTGTACTCCACATCCCTCTTGGGTGGTATCCCTTTAGGCTCCTTTAAAAATCCTCTGTATTTTTATAGAAAATTCTCCAACTGATGTTTCTTCTCTTTAGTACACTGCTCCAAGGATTCCTTCACTCTCATTGACTCATCATCAAATTGATTTTCTCTTAAGAAAATCAAAACATATTTCTTACTAGAGCTAATCAAATTCTTGGCTTGGTTGGAACTTATCAGTGAGATCTTTGACTTGCCTTTATGTGCATTAAGTATTTAGGATATCCCATCCTTGATCGGTCGGTATTAGTTATCACTATACATGAAGGTCTCATCCTTCATATACATGTACAGGATTCCAAACATTTCTCCACATACATCAAGGGGTACTACGTCCAATTCCACTTCATCAATAAAATCAACACTTACAAAAAATTTAATCTTACATTGTTTTGTTACCTTTATCTCTACATCCTTGTTTACCCAACCCAATGGATAGGGGCTAGGATGATCAAGAACCTACAATCCAATATTTTTGACCAGATCCACTGTTATGATATTATCCCATGAACCAGATTTAAAAAAAACATATATCTTAGTCTTCTTGACCTAAATATTGATGTGGAAGAGCTTGGCCATATCCTTCTCTTCTCGGTGATGAAGGCTACTTAGATTCACCTCCTTCTACATATAAGTGCAGACAATATTTTCATGAATGCTTGAGCTACTTTTAACCCCATTACTTGAATATGTGGCTAGAAGGTTCTTTTTCTTTCTGCTCTTCTTGTGGTTCTTCAAGTTCATCTCTGGATGTAGCTTCTATCATTTTTCCTCGGTGTGGCCATCAATGTTGAAATTATTGCAATGGTTGTTGGGATATTTACTTTGATTTGCATTGGAATTTTTATTCTTATCTTTTCCCCCTTTCCACTTCTTCTTCACCTCCTTGGAATATTCCTAGCGCTCTTTCTGCTTCAAACCACTTGGATACCCTTTATTTTGACTTATGTTTTCTATGTACTTTTCCTATACACATGCCTCATCCATTGTCCTTGGCTTGAAGAGCATCACTTGATTTCATAAATGACTTTGTAAAACCCCTAGATACTTGAGGAGTACATCTAGGTTCTTGGGAGAGATACCCAAAATGATGGCCATATTTTTGAACTCAATGGTGTACTCTTATACACCCTACCTCTGCCTCTTTCTGAAGTAGTGCCACTAGATCCATTCATCCTCTACATAACCAATAGGGTATAATTGGGACTTGATGAGGGTTTTGAAGTCCTCTGACATATTTATAGGTGGATTTCCCTCCATCCTAAGTGTTTATGTGTGGATTTCCCACCAGATTAAAGAACGACCCTCTAACTTCAATCTAGAAAATGAAATCTTTTTCCCTTCATCTATACGGTGAACACTAAAATAAAATTCTAGTTGTTGTAACAAATGATTCAGTTTAATGCATCTATCTCACCTTGGAATGGATTTATGTCCATTTTTGCTTCCTTATTCAATAGGGAATGTGAAGGGTTAATGACACTCGAACTCAACTACTCTTTCTTGGATTCCTTCCACGACTCCTTTACTGAGTCTTCTTGATCTTCCCATTTCCCCTCCGATCTATTCTCTGATTTAGAGCCTCCATCATATTTGAATAATCCGAGCTTGCTTCCTAGAGCTTCCATGAGGAGGTTCATATTGCAACCAATTTCAGTAACTTGTGCTTCCAACCTATCAAATATCTCTTATGTTGGATCTCAAAGGTTGTTATGAACATACTTGTCCAACATGGCTATGGTTTTTGTGACTTCTCTTTAAGCCAATTCCTAGATCCTGCAACTTGTTGGATTACTGAGAGGGGGGGTGAATTAGTAATAGAGTAATGTAATCCTTTTTAACTATATAATCCATGTTTTATATCAATGCAACATTATCATCAAATAAATGCAGAGTAAATAAGAAATGAACAAATGAACAATCATACATATACACAGTACACCGGTGTTTTACATGGAAACCCAAAGCGGGAGAAAACCACAAAATGCTTTTTCTTATATGTCTTGAAGAATTACATTCATTGGAAGCACCAAATTCCTTTGTTTTCCAGCTGCAAGTGGAAGGAGGATCCAACCCCCTAGTTTCTCATGCTACAAACTGAGGGAAGCTTCAACTCCCCAATTCTATGGCTACAACCCCCTATGTTCTCCGGCTACAACCACCTGTCCTTTCCCCATCCAACCACCCTAAAGTAGAAGTAGAATGATGGAATCACTGTCACACTATTACTGTGGGATATACCACTGTAAACTTATACCAATAAACCTGAACCATGCATCAACCATGCATCAACTTGTACCTCAACCTATAATCAACCTGTACCATAAACAAATGCATCAATCATGCACCAACCTGTACCAAACAACCTGTAATCAAACCGTACCATAAAAAAGTGTATCCAATCATGTACCAATCATGTGTCAACTACTCATCAACTATCAATCATCAATATGTACCAACATCATAAACTCTACACCTCATGTATGTGCCAACTCATCAACTACTTGTCTTAACCATGTACCCAACATGTACCTTAACCAAAATCTCTCATCAATNTGGGTGACAATCGATGGTCTAGACTAATTGCGGGATTGTAATTAGCACGTTGTTTAATTCTCCCTTTGCACTCCACAATCAATCCTTGCCCTTGATCTGCACTTGCATATCGATGGTCATGACTTAATATGATTGTTTGGTGGATCAACCATAGTCATTGATCTTGAATCTATAATATATAAGGGTCTAGAATAATTATGGGATTGGAAATAACACGTTTTTTAATTCTCCTTTCTCTCTCCACAATCTATCCCTGCTATTGATATGGTGCTTGAGTATCAATGGTCCTTATTTGATCTGATCATGGACTATTCCTCCAACGATCCTTCTCTTGTAATCCGACAATATAGACTGATTGCAGGATTGGGAATAACACATTTTTTAATTATTCTTTTTCTCTTTGCAATCCATCCATGCCATTGATCTAGCACTTGTGTATCCAACGATCCTGACTTGATCTGATCATGTTTCTACAACGCGCTTTCCCTTCTGATTTTCATCACGTCATCTCTTTTGAGATTTGATCTTCATTCACTAACCCTCCCGAGATTTAATCTCTGCATACTGTTCTACTGTAACTTTGATCTTCATTCACTAACCCTCCTGATCTTTAATCTCTGCATATCGTTCTACTGTTTGACATCAATGACAACACATTAATGACACTATGTCCAACAATAACTTGCTCAATAGACTAAGTGTTTTTGATAGGCGGGAAATGTCCCTCCTACAGCAGGGGATAACCAACCAATCACAAGCCCCAATTAGACTCATTTTCATTTGGGATGGTAGTTTCCAACCGATATGTGGGCTCAATTTTCCACTCAAAATGGTTTCTCTTTGAAAAGAGACTTAATCAATTAAGCTCAGATTTAATTGATCCTAAATTTACAAAAAATTAAATTTCAACTGTTGATCCTATATCAATTGAGAGAAAATATTAATTATGCATGCAGATAGAATGATTAATCCTTTATATTTCAAAAGGAATTCCTTGTCCAAAGAATATTTAAGCATGATAACTATTATTTCTAAAAATAGATGACAACAATTATATATGCACTTTATAATAATAGTTTCATGTTAAATTTAAGTATCCTTTTAAAGCACAATGATGAGAAACATAAGTATCATACAATAACTACAAAATAATATTTTTTCACCTACATCGTGTTAAAAATAAACACAACATATAGATGATTTTTTCTGATAACTATCATTTTCATTAATAAAACAATAATATCAAAATAGAAGGAAATATGATAAATGAATGAGCTTTTAGAAGAAATTCCTCAAGTAGATCAATTTGTAAATGCATATACACAGATTATCATTATTCATAAGAATAATCACATGAATTGTAAACTATCGTGGATATTCCACTGAAAAGTTCGTCACAACAAATCTAATAAATGAAATTGGAATATTTACTATTAAGGTTATTTTTCCTTTAGATCTCCAAAATATCTAGTTATTGATTTTCTGCTTATGCATGAAATAGAGAAAATGTGGAAAATAGAGAACAGTAAAGTAAAATAACACCATCCATGGATAAACACAATATATTACATGGGAAACCCAATGCGGGAGAAAACCCAACTAGAAGGTGAGGCCACTCTACTCTCTTTTATTTGGTATAAAAATGATGCTAGTACAAATAAAGAGGCACTCTTTATGGAGTTTCCTTTGACCTATGGCCTATATGGATACTACAGAATCTCTCCTCGTCTGTTATGCTCATATAATAACACTCTCATATGTTTTTCTTAGCTATGGAAAAATATGCAATAGAAAAGAATGGAACCCCTTCTCCCCCTAGTGGCCCGATATTTAACATACCTCAATAACAATCTGAGGGTAGGAGTTTGACTTCCTCAACCCTCAATTGTGGTAGGGTTTTGAACCTTATATAATCTTCTCAAAATTACTAATTTGGATAGCCCTATATGCATGAGTAATGATGGATAATGTGGCATACTCTTGTACCATGGTGGTCAACATGATAGGTCAACTTGCAGGAGGAATAACATTTTCATACAAACTCTGATTGACAAATGATTTGCACCATTGGAAAGGTCTCAGACTGTATACCACCGTCACAGGAGTGGGAACAATTTTTAGATAGTAGAACCCCCAAAAACTCCATTTAATGTCTCAAAATGACTCCATAAGGTTCTAGACCCCAATTTTCCAAATTGGGACCTACCACTAAAATGACCCTCCAAGATGATTCCTCCAATTTTTTCCACTTTGAAAGCATTGATATAAATGAAAAATAATACAATGATTCGATCTGGATCATACCTCTCCATTTAGGGAGGCTTTTGGTCTCAAAAAATATTTATTAAATGAGATGAGGAAATTTGTCCTCTACATTCTCCTTGGAGTACCACTTTTCTTTTCTTGGAAGTTGTCCTTTCAAACCAATTTGCCAAAGGTCATGCTATCCCTATCTTGTAGTTATGGACCGTTTCTGAAAAAATGTGTCCTCTGCCAACTTTGCCTAAACATTAAGTGCTAAGTCCTCTATAGAAGGTAGGACTTGCTCCTCCTTCTGATCCAACATGGAAGGCTCATAGAGTTTGAGATTCTCCACATTCACTACTGAGTAAATATGCATGTATGGGGGTAGAATGAGTCTATAGGTTTTATCTCCTACGTTTTAAAATACCTCAAATGGATCATAGTGTAGAGCCTTGATATTCATACCAGGACCCTGTAGGATTTACTTATTTAGTTGTAACCATACTCTATCTTCCACTATAATTGTTCTCTCTATTTTTTGTTGGTCATGTCTAACATTGTACTTTACCTGTGACTTATTCAGTGTATTTTGTACTTGCAAAAATATTTTCCTAATATTCTCAACAATTTTTTCTACTATTAATGCGTCTCCTATGAGGTCCTCCCTCACTCCTCCTTGTTATCCATATACAACATCCAAGGGTGAAGGTGGAAAATACCCAAATAAAGTTTCAAAAGGTGACTAACTGGTAGAAGTGTGTACTGCTTTGTTATAAGAGTGGTGTATATAGACCAAATTTTCATCCTAGGTCTTCAGATGACTCTGATTGTAACCCTCAAAATCTACACCAAAGTCTCGTTGACTACTTCTCTCTACCCATCTGTCTATGGATGGAATGTTGTATACCTATTCAACATAGTGTCCATCTTCTCCCACAATGTAGTCCAAAATTCACTGAGAATTATAGTATCCCTATTTGAGATGATGCTCCTTGGCATCCAAAAGTGCACCCAGATGTGTTCAAAGAACAAGTTTGTTTCTTCCTATCCCTTGATGGTATTGCTAGAAGGCATGAGAATGCACATTTTTTTGAACCTGTCAACTAACACAAATAAATACTCATTTCCCTTCCATGTGGTTGGTAAACCTCCCACAAAATCTATGAAAATGCTTTCCCAAGGTTGAGTGAGTACATGTAAAGGATGGTATAGACCTTGCTTCTTGTTACTGGGTTTGCTGGTACAACAAATTCTACATCCTCTGATATATCATGCTACATATTCTTGCATTTTGGTCTAGTACACATACCTTTGTAAATTGGCAATTGTCTTCCCAACACCAAAATGTACTGCAACCTTGGAGGTGTGAGCCTCTTTGAATGGTTGCAGTTGTTCACATTTTGGGACATAGATTTTGTCAAGCTTGTAGAGTAAACCATTCTGGAAATCATAGTTAGCCTTGTAGTCACCTTATTCTACATGAACTTTCCCATGTAGTTGTTGAAACACCTCCTTGAAGTACTCATCTTTTGTGTATGCCTCTTTGTGTGCATCATGGTTATCCATGCATATCAGAGTCCCCAAAGATATAATATTGGATATGGGTGGCTGTGAAATCACATCTGTTGACTTATTTGTGCTACCTTTCTTATACTTTATGACTACATGAAGTTGTTGTTAATCCCAATCCACTTGTAATGCTTGGTTTGTTGTAGCTTACTCTAGGATTGAAAATATTGTAGAGGCTGGTGATCTGTTTGCATGATGGTATCCTTTTCCATCAGATAGTGATTCCACTTTTGACATCTTGTACCAAGGCATAGAGCTCCTTGTCTTAGGTAGGGTAGTTGAGAACCACCCCATGAAATACTTTAGAATGATATCATGCGAGCCTTCCTCTCTATAGTAGCACTGCTCCCATGGAATACCCACTTGCATCTATCTCCACTTTGAAGGGATTCTATAAGTTTGGTAGTGCAAGCAATGGTGCTTGAATGATCTTTATTTTTGGCTCATCAAAGGCCTTCTATTTATTCTCCCCCCACTTGAAACTCTTACCACTGGTTGTTATGGCATGGAGTGGTGCAACTATCGCTGAAAATGAAGCTATAAACTTCCGTAAGTATTATGTTTCCCCAACAAAAATTCTAACTTCAGTGACATTTTTAGGAATTGACCATTTCATGGTGGCCTCCATCTTTGCAATATCTGTCTTGAGCTCCCATTCACTGATCACATACCCCAAATACACCAAATACTATTGAGAAAACTCACATTCTTGAGATATGCCAGTAGTTGGTTGTTTTTAAGCATCTCTAACACCTGCATAAGATGTGATATGTGCTCCTCCTAGGTATTTATATAAACCAATATATCATACAAATAAAAAATAACAAATCAATCTAGATAAGGGCATAAAACATCATTCATTAGTCTCATAAATGTAGTTGGTGTGTTTCATAAACCGAATGGCATAACCAACCACTCATACAAACCATGTCTTGTCTTGAAGGAAATATTCCAAGTATCTTCTTCTTTGACTCGTATCTGGTGATGTTCTAATACCAAATACATATTAGTGAAGTACTTGGCATGTTACATCTAGTCCAATAGATCATCGATCCTTGGTAGAGGGTACCAATTTTTCAATGTAATCTTATTCAATTCCCTGTAATTGATACACATTCTCCAAGTCCCATCCTTCTTGGGTACAATTATGACAGGTGACCCACAAGGTGAGGTACTTGGTCTGATATGAACCCAGGAGCGATAAGTTTACAATAATTGGTTGTTCTGTCACTCCTTCAAAAGGGTCAGTAATAGATCGTTTTACTTGAGTGATTTGCAATAAAAGGTAAAGTTGAAGTCTTATGTTCTTGAATTCGAAGTGAATGAAAAACTCTTTAGTCTTCCTTATGTGCAATATGTCATGCTTTCCTTTAACATCCTATGTGCGGAAATTCATAGAAAAAACAACATAAGAACATAATACACATAATGGATAAGACACTTCACTTGATAACGGAGTTCACCCTTGTAGTGGGCTACCTCTCCGAGTCATGCTCCAAAGCCTGACCGCTTTATTATTCTCGATGTAATGATGTCTCTCCTTTACAAGTTGTAAGGCCAAAGTCCCTCTTCGGTGATGGCAACAAGAGATCGGAATGTGATCAGGAATGGATTAGCTTCACAAGTTCTCATACTCATGAGGCATCCATGATGCTGACATGGACATCATTCCCACATACTCAATACATAAAAAGATGAAGAATAAAATATGACCCCCATCAACATGGAGCCATAGAAAGACTTAGATCTACTGCTCAGATCCAAAACATAAATATGCATCCCATACAAAATATCTCGGAACCCACAAGAATCAGAACTGCTTCATTGGCCACTTGTCATGCAAGTGCCACAATTTCTCTGTCACATATAACTGATTGATTTGATGTGAAAGGAAGATAAGAAATAAATATATAGAAGGAATAAGTTGATCTTGCTGACTTGCTGCAGCTTCTCTCTGCTCCTTCAAACCTATAACATGCATGCTATGCTGGAACAATTAATGAAAAAAAACAGCATAATGAAAAGCATGCTTACATTGGCTTCTCCAACACTTAGCTTGTTGATATGAATATTTTCTTCAAAAACAAACCTTGTCATTGAATTTGTGTCACCGAATTACCCAAAAATGACTGTCAAATTGTCTCCATCCGAGTCGGACACTTTCAGGCCCAAGAGACACCTCTGCCTCGGTTATCGTACCACTGCATCTGCAATAAATGACTCATTCTGGAATTAAGCTATTGAATTTTTTCTCAGATCAGGAAACTAGCATCACCACTACATTCGTGGCGTCATTTTACCTAAAAATGACTATCTCCACATCTCGATCCGAGTCGGGCACTTTCTGGACCCAAGAGGCACCCTCGCCTCAATTTGCATGCAAAAATCCATACATTGTGTATGAATTCCGTACAGGCCATACGGTCCATATAGGCATGCTCAACTCTCATGCTCCATGCATTGGTGTGTGGCTCCGAATGCACATGCTGCCTCCTTGAACCGAATGCCTCCTTTAAATAACATTTTTTGGTAGTTATGTCATCAATGACATGCTTAGCACACTGGCAGCTTGGCTAAATTTAGGACATTTAGTTGGCGGAGGTCTTGGGGTCAAATCCCATGGACCTTACCATTTTGGAGAACAATTAAAACCATTTTGGCACGTGCCCCAACTAAATATAGCAACAATTTTGGCGGTGGTTACATTTGGCAGAATGGCTAAATATAGCGGCGAATTTGGTAGACTGTTGAGATTCTGGCGGACATTTGGCAGAGTTTAAATATAGAAAAACTACTATATATAGCAGAACTTCCACCATATATGGTGGATTTCTGTTCAATATATATTTTTTAAAATATTTTTTCATGGGCCCTCATTGGGCATTTCGGGGGTGCCACATGGCCGCCTTTGATTTGTCCACCCGGCTGCTGATGTCACCACTGTACCAGAATATCCATGTCATCCTGGACATGTGTCACCTTTTGGGTGGTGCCATGTGGCATCTCCTAGGGGTGCCATGTGGCACATTTTTACTCGTCCATGTGGTGCCCTGAAAAGATCAAATTTGAGTGACACGTGGCAGCCTCTGGTGCTACCACATGGCATTCTGATGTCATCATGACACGTGTCACTCTTTGCAATTTCCATGTACACTGTATGGATTTTGACATCATTCGTACAGATGTTTATGTCAGCAGTACGGATGCTGACTCATCCCTGTTGACTGGGCTGGGTTGACCAAAAATTTGACCGCTTATAACTTTTGATCCGTAACTCTGTTTGATGAGCTGTTTGCGTCGTTGGAAATCTTGCGACACATTCTTCATGATCATGTCCTTTTAATGGAGTTTTTGGAAATTTTAATTTTTCCCTTTTTCTACCTGCTGAGGCCATCCTGAGCCTCCTAGGACACTTTTGTGTGTTCTGGGAAAATTCTGAAACTTCTTTGATGTTCCCTAGATCCATCCAGATAACGCCTCCCAACTGAAAATAATTTTGTTCCCCAAAATTCATTACATTAAGTTTCATGTCCATTGGGCTTACAACAAGAAACCTTTACCCAATCTACCTCACAAGGCCTAACAATATCAACATGTGCCAGAAAAAAAGAAGTGATATCAGCAATTACCACTTTTACACAATACCCTTCCACAGGGTCTGAATCACAACATGTGATTTACAAAATATGACCACTCTCGACTAACTCAAAAGGATTTTCCCATTTGTTCAACCATTTTTCCGAACATGTCCTCTTTACCGAATTGTCTTTTCTCTAGTAGTTGGTCTTCTCTTCGTGGTGGATTTTCCTGCAACACAGCCTAACTGGTTGTCTCCCTTAGAGATGGTTGTCTGGACTTCTTGTCCCTCTTTAGACATAGATTTGGATGTAAGGCCCAACAAGTGGCCTCATGATGCCCATCTCTACTACAATGGCTGCAGTAGCCTTTCTCCTTCAGAGGTGTATTCCCCCTACTCTTTTCGATGTGTGAAAAGAAATCTTCCATCCTTGTCCTTCTCCTAGTTTCCATAACCTTCTTGCACAAGGTTTTTCTCTTCCAACACTGGGACACTGCATGGTTATTCAATCCACAAAAAGTGCATGGTCTTTGATGCCAAAAGATATGTTTTATATGATTAACATGCTTATAATCAAATGACATTTTAGAGTTTCGAGATTTCTTATACCTCAGTGAGTTTCCTATGGAGTTAGAATGGAAAGAAGAGTTGGTTTCAACTCTATCACTGTGATGCTCATCTCTCCCTGGAGATGTCTCGAATCCTCGATCATGAGAAGTTGTGCTCTCGCCCAGCACTGAAACAATTTCATCTCTTGATGAACTGTTGATCTCTGGAGTCTCAGTTACTATCCTGGGGTCTTCTTCCGGATTGGTTTTGGACCTTTCTCCAACATCCTTTGGGACATAGCCTATCCCGTCATGTCGAGGCCAAACCACTGCCTCGATTGGATTGACAATACCTTGGCCATTGGTTCCAAGGCCTCCTCCTTCATATCCCATTTTCCTCATCAACATTCAGACAATGCAATAAGCATGTTGTTCAAGGATTTCAAAATAATCATCAGCATTAATCAAAAAATCAATTATACATGGTTTATTTACCTCTACCTCAAACTGGGACCCTTGGTCTACTTCTTGAGATGTGTCCAGTTGTCCTTGGTGAGAAGGATTAGTGGAATATGGTTCTAGGAATCCTCCTTGGTTTATCAATGCATGTAGGTCATTTTCATTTGCTTGAAAAAGTGTGCATGCATTTTCATTGTCATGCTCGCACCCATAATAGGTGAAGTTTCCATGGTCACAAGATGGTATTATCACTGTATCATTCGTAGAGCCTTCCCCTATCTGCATCTTCATGGCTTGCAACTGCTCTTGCAACCTTTGGTTATCTTCTTCTGCAACATGCAACAATGTCTGCAATCCAACATTCTCTGCTTGAAGCATTTGGTTGAGCTCTTGAAGCTCATCGAACCATGATTGATTTAGTGACCTTGTCATCCTTAGCTTCAACACCTACAATCGAAATCAAGCCTGCTTTGATATCACATGATCTGAACCCGAGAGTGATAAGTTTCCAATAAATGGTTGTTCTGTCACTCCTTCAAAAGTGTCAGTAATAGATCATTTTACTTGAGCGATTTTCAATAAAAGGTAAAGTTGAAGTCTTATGTGCTTGAATTTGAAGTGAATGAAAACCTCTTTAGTCTTCCTTATGTGCAATATGTCATGCTTTCCTTTAAAATCCTATGTGCAGAAATTCATAGAAAAAACAACATAAGAACATAATACACATAATGGATAAGACACTTCACTTGATAACGGAGTTCACCCTTGTAGTGGGCTACCTCTCTGGGTCATGCTCCAAATCCTAACCACTTTATTCTTCTTGATGTAATGATGTCTCTCCTTTATAAGTTGTAAGGCCAAAGTCCCTCTCTGGTGATGAAACCAAGAGATCAGAATGTGATCAGGAATGGATCAGCGTCACAAGTTCTCATACTCATGAGGCATCCATGATGCTGACATGGAAATCATTCCCACATATTCAATACATAAAAATATGAAGAATAAAATATGACCCCCATCAACATGGAGCCATATAAATCCTTAGATCTACTACTCAGATCCAAAACATAAATATGCAGCCCATGCAAAAGATCTCGGAACCCATGAGAATCATAACTGCTTCATTGGCCACTTGTCATGCAAATGCCACAATTTCTCTATCACATATAACTGATTGATTTGATGTGAAAGGAAGATAAGAAACAAATAGATAGAAGGAATAAGTTGATCTTGTTGACTTGCTGTAGCTTCTCTCTGCTCCTTCAGACCTATAACATGCATGCTATGCTGCAACAATTAATGAAAAAAACAACATAATGAAAATCATGCTTACATTGGCTTATCCAACACTTAGCTTGTTGATATGAAGCTCTATTGCAAAAATAGACCTAGTCATTGAATTTGTGCCACCGAATTACCCAAAAATGATTGTCAAATCGTCTCCATCCGAGTCGGACACTTTCAGGCCCAAGAGACACCTTTGCCTCAGTTATCGTGCCATTGCATCTACAATAATTGACTCATTCTATAATTAAGCTGCTGAATTTTTTCTCAGAATAGGAAACTAACATAACCATTGCCTTTGTGGCATCATTTTACCTAAAAATGACTGTCTCCATGTCTCGATCCGAGTTGGGCACTTTCTAGACCCAAGAGGCACCATCGCCTTGATTTGCGTGCCAAAATCTGTACAGTCCATACGTATTTCAGATAGGTCGTACATGCCATACAGGCATGCTCAACTCTCGTGCTCCGTGCATTGGTGTGTGGCTCTGAATGCACACACTGCCTCCTTGAACCGAATGCCTCCTTTAAATAACATTTTTTTGGTAGTTATGTCATCAATGACATGCTTAGCGCACTGGCAGCTTGGCTAAATTTAGGACGTTTAGTTGGCGAAGGTATTGGGGTCAAATCCCACGGACCTTACCATTTTGGAGAACAATTAAAACCGTTTTGGTACGTGCCCCAGCTAAATATAGCGACAATTTTGGCGATGATTACATTTGGCAGAATGGCTAAATATAGCGGCGAATTTAGCGGACTGTTGCTAAACCGTCAAAGATTCTGGCAGACGTTTGGAGGATTTTAAATATAGAGAAACTACTATATATAGAAGAAATACTACCATATATGGTGGAGTTCTATTCAATATACATATTTTAAAATATTTTTTCACGGACCCTCATTTGGCATTTCGGGGGTGCCACGTGGCGCCTCCCCATTGGGCCACGTGGTTGCCTCTGATTCATCCACCCGGCTACTGACGTCACCACTGTACTGGACTCTCAACATCATCTTGGACACATGGCACCTTCTGGGTGGTGCCACATGGCATCACCTGGGGGTGCCACCTGGCACATTTTTACTCGTCCACATTGCGCCCTGAAAAGCTCAAATTTGAGTGACACATGGGAGCCTTTGGTATGCCACATGGCATACTAACATCATGCTGATGTCATCATGACATGTGTCACTCTATTCACTTTCCATGTAGTATGTACAGATGATGACATCATCCGTACGGATGATGAGGTCAGCAATACGAATGTTGACTCATCCCTGCTGACTGGGTTGGGTTGACCAGAAATTTGACCAGTTATAACTTTTGATTCGTAACTCTGTTTGACGAGACGTTTGCACCGTTGGAAATCTTGCGATTCTCTCTTCCCGGTCATGTCCTTTTAATGGAGTTTTGGGAACTTTGACTTTTGCCCTTTTTTTGCCTACTGAGGCAATCCCGAGCCTCCTAGGACACTTCTGTGCATTTTGGGAAACCTCTAAAACTTGTTTGATGTTCCCTAGATCCATCCGGATCATGGTCAAATCAAACGCTTCTACAAAAACTGTTGCTACTATTGGTACTTCTTCACTTCATTCACTTCTAAAGAGGACTGTCTATACAACACAATATTAGGCAGTGGGGAGGTTGGAAATAACTGTATTTTGTACTCCACATCCCTCTTGGGTGGTATCCCTTTAGGCTCCTTTAAAAATCCTCTGTATTTTTATAGAAAATTCTCCAACTGATGTTTCTTCTCTTTAGTACACTGCTCCAAGGATTCCTTCACTCTCATTGACTCATCATCAAATTGATTTTCTCTTAAGAAAATCAAAACATATTTCTTACTAGAGCTAATCAAATTCTTGGCTTGGTTGGAACTTATCAGTGAGATCTTTGACTTGCCTTTATGTGCATTAAGTATTTAGGATATCCCATCCTTGATCGGTCGGTATTAGTTATCACTATACATGAAGGTCTCATCCTTCATATACATGTACAGGATTCCAAACATTTCTCCACATACATCAAGGGGTACTACGTCCAATTCCACTTCATCAATAAAATCAACACTTACAAAAAATTTAATCTTACATTGTTTTGTTACCTTTATCTCTACATCCTTGTTTACCCAACCCAATGGATAGGGGCTAGGATGATCAAGAACCTACAATCCAATATTTTTGACCAGATCCACTGTTATGATATTATCCCATGAACCAGATTTAAAAAAAACATATATCTTAGTCTTCTTGACCTAAATATTGATGTGGAAGAGCTTGGCCATATCCTTCTCTTCTCGGTGATGAAGGCTACTTAGATTCACCTCCTTCTACATATAAGTGCAGACAATATTTTCATGAATGCTTGAGCTACTTTTAACCCCATTACTTGAATATGTGGCTAGAAGGTTCTTTTTCTTTCTGCTCTTCTTGTGGTTCTTCAAGTTCATCTCTGGATGTAGCTTCTATCATTTTTCCTCGGTGTGGCCATCAATGTTGAAATTATTGCAATGGTTGTTGGGATATTTACTTTGATTTGCATTGGAATTTTTATTCTTATCTTTTCCCCCTTTCCACTTCTTCTTCACCTCCTTGGAATATTCCTAGCGCTCTTTCTGCTTCAAACCACTTGGATACCCTTTATTTTGACTTATGTTTTCTATGTACTTTTCCTATACACATGCCTCATCCATTGTCCTTGGCTTGAAGAGCATCACTTGATTTCATAAATGACTTTGTAAAACCCCTAGATACTTGAGGAGTACATCTAGGTTCTTGGGAGAGATACCCAAAATGATGGCCATATTTTTGAACTCAATGGTGTACTCTTATACACCCTACCTCTGCCTCTTTCTGAAGTAGTGCCACTAGATCCATTCATCCTCTACATAACCAATAGGGTATAATTGGGACTTGATGAGGGTTTTGAAGTCCTCTGACATATTTATAGGTGGATTTCCCTCCATCCTAAGTGTTTATGTGTGGATTTCCCACCAGATTAAAGAACGACCCTCTAACTTCAATCTAGAAAATGAAATCTTTTTCCCTTCATCTATACGGTGAACACTAAAATAAAATTCTAGTTGTTGTAACAAATGATTCAGTTTAATGCATCTATCTCACCTTGGAATGGATTTATGTCCATTTTTGCTTCCTTATTCAATAGGGAATGTGAAGGGTTAATGACACTCGAACTCAACTACTCTTTCTTGGATTCCTTCCACGACTCCTTTACTGAGTCTTCTTGATCTTCCCATTTCCCCTCCGATCTATTCTCTGATTTAGAGCCTCCATCATATTTGAATAATCCGAGCTTGCTTCCTAGAGCTTCCATGAGGAGGTTCATATTGCAACCAATTTCAGTAACTTGTGCTTCCAACCTATCAAATATCTCTTATGTTGGATCTCAAAGGTTGTTATGAACATACTTGTCCAACATGGCTATGGTTTTTGTGACTTCTCTTTAAGCCAATTCCTAGATCCTGCAACTTGTTGGATTACTGAGAGGGGGGGTGAATTAGTAATAGAGTAATGTAATCCTTTTTAACTATATAATCCATGTTTTATATCAATGCAACATTATCATCAAATAAATGCAGAGTAAATAAGAAATGAACAAATGAACAATCATACATATACACAGTACACCGGTGTTTTACATGGAAACCCAAAGCGGGAGAAAACCACAAAATGCTTTTTCTTATATGTCTTGAAGAATTACATTCATTGGAAGCACCAAATTCCTTTGTTTTCCAGCTGCAAGTGGAAGGAGGATCCAACCCCCTAGTTTCTCATGCTACAAACTGAGGGAAGCTTCAACTCCCCAATTCTATGGCTACAACCCCCTATGTTCTCCGGCTACAACCACCTGTCCTTTCCCCATCCAACCACCCTAAAGTAGAAGTAGAATGATGGAATCACTGTCACACTATTACTGTGGGATATACCACTGTAAACTTATACCAATAAACCTGAACCATGCATCAACCATGCATCAACTTGTACCTCAACCTATAATCAACCTGTACCATAAACAAATGCATCAATCATGCACCAACCTGTACCAAACAACCTGTAATCAAACCGTACCATAAAAAAGTGTATCCAATCATGTACCAATCATGTGTCAACTACTCATCAACTATCAATCATCAATATGTACCAACATCATAAACTCTACACCTCATGTATGTGCCAACTCATCAACTACTTGTCTTAACCATGTACCCAACATGTACCTTAACCAAAATCTCTCATCAATTTCATAATCCAAATATGATTTGTAAATATGTAATATACYTGGTGTATATGATCAYATAYTTGCAAACCTTCCTTAACTTTAACAACAAGAGACTATCATTTTCATCAAACTTTTCTTTAGTCTCACATGACTAGTTTTGGATTAGTCAACAACCCTAACTTGAAATAATCATAAATTTGTACCTGTAATGAATAAATATCTGAAATTGATATAAAATGTTCTTCAGTGTCTTTTATGCAATTCCTCTAGGTTTCACTACTTGGAACCTCTCAGAAAAGGAGTTATAGTAAAAATGGCATACCTTCTTGAATTCTGGATTATTCTAGAGAGCGACCTTGTAGAGCGTGCTCCGCACAGAATATTTGTTGAATCGATCTAAAAATATTACACAAAATACTAAAGACTTTACTATAAAAACAATTTTTGGTCTTACTGAATTTGGATCTGTTATGAATAAATTATGATGTTTTTACCCAAAACACATGTTTTAGACTAGTTTCAGGACTAGCCACAAACCCTATTTTCCACAGAGTGTAACTCCAAAAATACAAC
>JZKD02S1750897.1:0-13004 GCA_000966675.3 Picea glauca
TGTATGTTGGAAAGTTGCATTGTAGGAGGTTGTAACTAGATTGTAACTAATTGTAACTTATATAAAGTGTATATAAACAAATGTAGATGATAGGATGAGAGTTGGATAGTTGGATAATTGAGTCTTGTATAGAAATATTAGTATTAGAGATTGTAAAGAGGAAGCACATATGAGGGTTTAAAACCCTAAAAAACTACATGGAGTTATGTATGGATTTATCTGATGGATTGAATATAAAGAACTATGTGATGGATCTCCCTCTAAATTTTATGTGTGATTTGTGTTTATACAAATGCATAACAAATGCTTGGTAATAACATGACATTTCATATTCTATTTTTTTGTTATTCAAATATGTTCCTATAATGTTCATTAGTGTCTCAAGTGATACCTTATCCTTTTAGGATATTGAATATGTCGATGCTAATGGGATTCATTTTTGGCATGAGTTTATAAACTAAGGTCTAATTGTATTGCCAACATGTTCCATTCGGTGTGTTTTTCTATTGCATTTTAGTTTTTTTAAGTTTAAATATGTTTTAGTGAGCCAACCATTGGAATATCCAAGGTAGTTTATAGATCTTATTAGTATGAGAGTGGGTTTATTTGGGTTTATTTGGGTTTTTTGTGGTTTGAGGGGAAATATATGCTTACTTGACTCAAAAATTCAAAATCTATGGGAGAGTTTCACCTCTTTGATCTTGAGATAAACACATGAAGGGTTAAGAAAAAACTGCAATCCACATAGATGTCAAATGACAAAGCACAATGCATTGGACTTGCACAATTAATGGCACTAGAAGAAGACATGTTTATGGCATCCTACGACCAAACAATTGAGAAAGAGAGAAATAAGGCTTGGAACATTTGACACATCAAGTTTTAAACAATTGGCAAGAGAGACATGGCCTTGATCAATGAGAGTAAAATTCTAAAACATCCAGGGAAGTTGAACATACATTATATTACACATTTTGTATATGTGGATATTAGAGAAACCGAGGCCATTCATTTATCTGAGTTGTATGGTACCATATAAACATGGTTGGTGAATGAAGCATTCCTAAAACCTATTGTACGTCACTTTCCTAGTGTAGGAAATTAGAAAAAAAAATGAAAATTTTCTAGTTGGGTTGCACAATTCTAGTTGCATTGGTAAGACACTTTTCTGCTTTAGGGCATAATACACCCTTGTGGTTGGTGGGGGAGGGGGGGGGTTGGGTTCTCCACCCTGAAACACCAAATTTTGGGACCAAAGAAAAATGACATCAGAGGGTGACTACAGATACCCTTGTAGTTGGGGAGAAGAGTAGGGGATGCCATTGTAGTATGGTGATAGCATATATTTGAACACAAATTATAGAATTGAAGAACCACATAAATTGAAGGTGGATCTATGAGGATGGATTGAGACATAGTTCCAAGGTCAAGGGTATACAAGTGGCTATATGTTTAGGAGGAGTGGAGGTTGCATCGAGGATGAGTTGTGGTGAGGGGTAAGATAGAAGTAGTAGATGCACCACAAACAACTTGTGGTGATACGATCTATCACTTCTTAGGCTGGTGGTCAAAACATAATGATGGTGAAATAAAGGTGAGAATAAAGAAAACAGATAATTGATGGACAACCAATATGACATATATTCCATGACATGATCTACATACATTTGAAAGGGGAAACTTAATATTTGTATTTAATTGGAAGATTTTGAATTCATGTAAGTGATTTGGCCTTTGAAGGAGCTCACCAACTACATTTATGGCATCAAGCATATGTATTTGTGATACTTAGAAGAAATTAACGTTTGACTTGAGATTTTTGAAATTTTCTAAAGAGAAGTTCCTCCTACTAAGAGTCTAGATATTGTTGAAGATTAGGTTGGAAAAGAAAAGGTAACCCTTGTCTACCAACGCAGAGGTCACCAATGCAACAAGGCAATGTGAAAAACCAAGATGAAGGCTAAGAAATTCATGCCAACCGTAGTCACCCTTCCATGAGACTAGAGGGTTATGCCAATAGGTGAAACTAAACCATAGACAAATAATATCAAGGTAATTGACCACACCTTCACCAATGAAGCCATCTTTTTGAAACTCCAAAGGGATTAGTACAGTGATTATTCCAAGGGTGGGGTCAAATCCATGCACTACATGGTGAAGGAATCACTCCACATGCTAGTAGACAATAAAATCATGAATCTACTTGAATACCTTCCTTTGTGGACCTTTGCAATGTGGCATGATGCACAAAATCCTTGTTGTGTATAATCCATGGTGGAAATATTTGGTTGAAGATAGATATCAAAATCATAGAGGATCTCATCCATGATTTGAATGGCTTTTCCATGGTTGGGTAAGTCATCATATCTACCTTCTAAAGAAACAAGTGTAGTAATAAAATAGGTTTAGAGACCTTGTATCAGAAGCATGTCACCAAGTGAGGAGGCAAAGGCATTGTGATCGAGGAAAGCAATGATCGTTACGTGAAGATGGCCTATAATATTGTAAACCTTTGGGTTATGCTTAAGTCATCCAAGGGACAATGCACCTTGGATATGCTCTCAATCACAAAAACTTGGGAACAAGGCCAAATTCTCATGGATGCACACATGCATGGGACCTAGTTCCCATATGCTTACTTCCTAGTGGCATTATCAATGCATGTGACTATACCATTAGAGGAGTGAAATTCAGTAGTCCCCAAACAAGGGATTTTATCTTCTCGGTTCAAAACATGGGATGAAATGAAGCATAAGGTGGATGTTGGGTATAAAAATGGAAAATTTTCAACTTATTGGGAGAAGCTTGTCAAGGAGAGTGTATACATGTGCATCTAGACAGACTTCATCAAAAAATGGGGGTGCATGTTTTTCTTTAGTGAAGACATGGATTTCACATACATAAAACTAACGTTGGTGGCATAGGAGAATGTAAAGTTTTTGTGATCTAGGTGGATATCAGTGGACACCCACTTATTCCACTGGATCAAACAAGAGTTTCCATTTTGGCATTTTTTTACAGTTTTTCGGGTTCCAACCTTCTGGGTTGTTTTGAGGCCCTAAATGATGTTTTTTGGGCTCAATAGTGACTAACATATAGTTGAAGGTAGATGTTAAGCCGAATGGAATATGTAATCCTCGGATATACCTTTCCAATGGTGTATTGAGCACCCAAAACTGATCTCGTATGTAAAAGTTACACCCTCAAGAAGTTGATGTATCAATTTCCCCCATCGGGGCCCACAAAAATTTTGGAATTTCATCTCCCATGGTTAGGGTTTTGGATGTTTAGGGTTTTCTCATTTATGTTTTATGTTAAAAAGGCCTTTGGAGCCTCATTTGTGCTCATATTATTGTGAATGAGTGTAGTCGTCACATCTCTTCTCAGAGATAAGCTGCCACCATTCGAGCAAGTTTGTTTCAGTCTGCACTTTTACAGTTTCACGAAGTTATCTCTATTAATAGAAGTCAAGTTTTATTGTATATGTGTGTGTTTCTTTGCTATACATTTATATTTCATTTCGTTCCATTTATAAATATAGATCAGTAGTATCAGAGCGGTCTTCTCTTTATTTGTTTCTCTGTGCATGTCCCCAACGAGGTCAGGGTACAATGAGTTGGGACTTGAAGTAGTTGAGCCCCTGCAATACCATCCCTGTTGATCATGAAAGCCTCCCATGGTGGAAGAAAAGAGAGAAGATGGAGCAGGAGATCCTTTAAATTGTTGCTCGAGGAAGCCCTCGCACGAAAAAGGGACGAAATGCTAGATAACTTTGCATAGATCCTTTGTTGGCTGCCAACAAGAAAGACATATTCATTAAACAACCACTTTGGAGGCGCTACCCCATTCAAGGTACAAATCAATTTTTATATCCCCTTATTTGAAGTTATATAGATGAGAATGTTGTAGATAAATGGTTGAATCAACTAGAAGGGTATTTTTTGGTCCATAAGTTTTCCAATAGAGAAAATATTACCTTTGCACTCCTTAAGGTTGTCCCCCATGTCAATGATTGGTGGGAGAATTACTGTGAACAAAAGGACACTGAGAAATTTGAAATATTTTCAGTTGCACCCACTTGAGATTCTTTCAGGGATGCTATCAAGGAACAATACTACCCTGTTGGAAGCTACGATGACCAATATACAAAATGGAGCACACTATGACAAGAAATGGACCAGAGAGTACCAGAGTTCACAAATATATTCCATACCTTGTGCACCAAGTTATATTGAGAAGAAATTTAAACAGAAGAAGCGATATTTTGGATATACAAATTCCTCACAGCAGAAGCAGGGAAAAGGAAACCCAAACCCATAGAAAAAAGGATAGAGCAAGGATGGACCCCCTCAGGACAACCAGTCCAAGCCGCAAACAAAGAACAATAATGAGAAAATGAAGAAAGACAATGGGAAGTGGTGTGCATTCCATAAAATCCGTTGGCATAAGACCTATGTATGTCTCTCGAAGTAGTCTTTTGTGGTCGAGATGGAAGCCCCAGAGTTAGAGGCAAGTTATGAATTTGAATTAGATACAGGAAAGGGGAAGTGGATCATTGATACAAAACCCAGTGCCACTTTCACTACCACCAAGGTCCATCCAAGTGAACCAAAAGAACCGGAAGAAGGTGAATTCATTTTTCACTTGCAAATGTGGTTGAAGGGTGTTCCATTGTATTCCATTGTCGATGATGGAAGTCAAAAGAACCTGACGTCAAGTGGTTGAACTTTCCGATGAAACCACACTCGTAACCCTACACCATCAGGTGGCTCTGCCAAGGAAGCGATCTCTGTGTCATCCAACAGTGATTTATTCCCTACGACATCAAGCCCTTCAAGGATGAGGTATTGTGTGATATTTCCCATATTGAATTTTGTGATGTTCTTTTAGGCCAACCATACTTGTGGAAATGACATGTTGTATATGAGTCTAAACCTCGTAGTGTTATTATTACTTTGGGTAGACAATTGTACAGGATACCAAAGGTAGCTCCGCCTACCACCATTTCTTTGATATCCAATGAGCGATGAAGGAAGGTCATTTCCCAGACTAGGAAATTTTTCTTCTTCGTGATTCTCTCTCAAAGTGAATAGAAGGTCATAGCCACATCCATGGACTTTTCATAGGGACTCTCCATGTAGAAAAATCAGGTGGAAAATATCATGGAAGAAAATAAAGACATCTTCTCCTCACCCATCAAGTATTATTGTACTATCAGGTCAATCATTCAATCAATCTAACCCATGGTGCACCTCTACCTAATGGGCCAGTCTATCACACCTCTCTGATGGAAAATGAGGAAATCAAGCGACAGATCCAAGATTTGCTTCAAAAGGGGCATATCTAACCCATCTCCTCACCCTTCAATAGCCCAATTGTACTCATGCAAAAGAAATATGGGACTACTTTGCATTGATTACATGGAACTAAACAAAATCATAGTTAGGAACCAATACCCATATCCCCAAATTGACGACCATCTTGACCAGCTCAAGGGAGCCAAGTTTTTCAATAATATTGAAATCAATTTTTTCTACCACCAGGTCCCAATAGAACATAATGATGTATGGAAGAGTGCTTTCAAGTCCAAACAAGGTTTTTTTGAATGGCTATTCATGCCCTTTGGTTTTACAAATGCTCCATGAACTTTCATGAGATTGATGGACGATATATTGCAGCCTTTTACCAATTATTTTGTGGTGGTATATCTGGATGATATCCTCATCTTCAACAATAATTGGGTAGAACACTTGTAGCATATTCAATAGGTCCTTCACACTCTGCGACAACACAAGCTATATGCTAACTTGGAAAAATGATCCTTCGGCATGAACAAGATCCAATACCTAGGCTACATTGTTGATGAGTATGGTGTGCATATGGATCCAACCAAGATCCAACTCATTCATGACTAGCCATCCTTGAACACACTAACTGAGCTTTGAAGTCTCTTAGGACTTGCCAAATTCTATAGTAGGTTCATGTTGGGATTCTCCCATATTGCATGGGCTCTCAGCTAAGTGACCAAGGGTGGTTTCAAGGAAAATTTTGTGTGGGGGAAATCACAACAATAAGCATTCGATGATTTGAAAATTTTCTTATGCTCAGCACCAGTACTCTCCTTACCTAATCTACAACAACATTTTGATATTGAGACCGATGTCTTAGACTATGTCATGGGCACAATTATAACTTAGCATGGTCATCCAGTGGCATATCATAGTGAGACACTATCAGATGTCGTCCATAAGTACCCCACCTATGACAAAGAAATGTATTCCATTGTACAAGCCTACTAACAGTGGAAGCACTACACTCTCAGGAAGGATACAATCATCCACGTTGATCAGAAGCCTTTGCATCTCATGAAGACACAAGGAAAATTGTAGATTGACCTCCATAAAAATCGGTCCACATTCTTGTAGCAATTTCATATCAACATCAAATATAAGATAGGGAGCACAAATCATGTCACTGACTACCTCAGTCGAGCTCTAGTTGCAACATTAACCACGGTGCTCCACTTTAATGTCCATGTGGCATCTGAATGGCCCCAACTCTATAAGAGTGATCCTGACTTCACTACCACTTACCAGATGTCGGGCACATGCACGACTGTCACTGACTTTCATCTTCAAGACAAACTGTTATGCCATGTAGGCCACCTATGTGTTCCTTGAAGTGAGCATGAGAAGTTGATTTGGGAAGCTCACTAAAGTCAAATGGCATGACATTTTGGCATGGAAAAGACCGTGGCAGTGCTACAAAAGAATTTCTATTGTCTGAAACTGCTCCAGGATGTCAACAAGTATATCAGGTCCTACATTGTCTACTCCAGGATGTCAACAAGTATATCAGGTCCTACACTATCAAGAAGCAAGGCCTGTATACCCCTCTGCCTACTACAATCCATGGGAATCTATCTCTATGTACTACATGTTAGGCCTTCCTTCAACCAAGCAGGGAAATGACTGTGTTTTTGTGGTGGCTGATCTGTTTTCTAAGATGGCCATCCTAACATCCTACAAGAAGAATATCACAATGGATGCCACTTCCAAGCTCTTCTTCAAATAGGTGTGGGTACACTTTGGTATACCATAGACCATCATATCATATCGTGAAAGTAGGTTCCTAAGCACATTATGGTTTAGCCTCTGGTCACTATTGGACACCAACCTCACCAAATCCATCGCCTTCCACCCCCAAACTGATGGCCAAACAGAGGTAGTCAATAGAATGACCGTGCATATATTGCACATGTACAACTCCAAACATACGAACACATGGGATGAGAGACTCCCCTATGTTCAAAACAACTACAAGAGATCCCTTCATAGCTCGACTAACCATAGTCCCTTTTAGGTGGGGTTGGGATTTCAACCATTGGGTCCCATTGATGTTTCATTCGCCCTTGCATCCACACAAGTAGAATCATCCCATGCTCAATATGAGGCCAACAAAGCCACCACGTTTATTGAATGGATTCAGCACATCCGACAATAATTCCATGATATTTTACAAAAATTCAATGCTAAGTAAAAACAACAACATGATCAACGCTAAGTGTTTCACAAGTTTCAGGTGGGAGACAAGATCTAGTTGCATTTGCAGAAAGAGCGCCTTATAGGACCCCATCAAAATATTCATCCACTTCGCTATGGACCTTACACCATCACCAAGGCTATGGGTGAAAATTGTTTTGAGCTAAGTATTCCACCCTTCCTTGGCCTGCACCCAATGTTCAATGTGGACCTCCTTCGACTATACTTCCCACCATTATTGGACACATAAGAGATCATAGAGTAGTTGACATCGATAGAGCTCAACCTTGACTTCATGGAACAAGAAACCATTGATCAGATTAGGGACACTCATATTAAGGGCACTCACCAATAGAGGATCCAAATTTATTGGGTTGCCAGAGTAGGGCATCTTTTGCACCAAGGAAAGTGGCTCACCTGAGGCCAGGTTCAACAAAATTTTCCCCATCCGATGGGGGATCTCAATGCAATGGAGTCTATTCCTTCCTATGGGGGGAGGAATGATCCAGGTGGATATTGGTGGCCACCCACCTATTCCATTGGCTCAAAGAATAGTTTCAATTTTGACAGTTTTTATACAATTTTTTTGGTCCCAAACTTTTGGGGCCGTTTTGAGGTCCTAAATGACATTTTTTGGTCTCGACAATGCCTAGCATGTAGCTAGAGGAAAATGTTAGGCCAAACGGAATATGTAGTCCTCAGATATACCTTTCCAATGGTGTATCGAGTGCCCCAAATGAATATCGTATGAAAACATTACACCCTAGGGAAGTTGACGTATCAACTACCCCCATTGGGGCCCACAAACCTTTTGACATTTCATCTCCCAGGGTTAGGGTTTTGGATGTTTATGGTTTTTTCATTTATGTTTTATGTTAAAAATGCCTTTGGAGCCTCATTTGTACTCTTCTTCTTGCAAATTAGTGTAGCCATCACATGTCTTCTCATAGATAAGTTACCACCATTCGAGCAAAATTTTTTCAATCTACACTTTTACAATTTCAGCAAATTATTTTTATTAATAGAAGTCAATATTTACTATATCTATGTGTGTTTCTTTGCTATACATATGTATTTAATTTGATTCCATTTATAAATTTGAATCATTGTGTCATCAACCTACGACATTGAGGAACATTACATCATCACATAAATTGTTAGGTGGCTAGGCGTCACGACCAAGGAAACACGACAAGGGCCAAGACTCACATTCCTAGTCAGACTAAATCCACCTAGTGTCCTCACAATAGTCTCAATTGTGATGGTGGCCCCTAGGACGAATTCAATCCCTACATAATTGACCTCATATTATATCTCCTCAAATAACATGTAAAAATTAATATGCCCACCAACAAGCACTAATGAAAGTGCAAAACATGAGTAGAATGAATCACCCTCTATCCCTCTTGTTATCCCCCACTTTTAGGGATAACTAGCAGATCATGTCTCAAGGCCCACAGGTCCTAGACATGGAGTACAGAGAGCCAGATTGACTTTATCATGGCCCTAGAGGGCCCATATTTTCTCCCTTTCAGCGCCTCTACCTTGCCAGTAGCAACAACATCCATCACCATCGGCTTGATCTTGTGTCAAAGATGGTTCTTGCTCCATGAGGTAATGAGTCCAGGTATCATGGTATGTGTCACTTTAATCATCAAAACCTTTGAATATGTGCATTTAATTCCTTTTGTTTCTAACAAATGCTTGGATATTATACTTCCTCACTTTACCATGTCTGGGGGGAATGACAGGATGCCCTAGTAAGCCTATGTCCGTAGGTTTTGGTTTTCCACTAGGGAGATTTATGAAAATCCATCGTCTGCTCCCTTCATAGCACCACTTTTTCATATTGGTTTTCTCTCATCTATCCCATTACACTTGTCTGGGCATTGGATTAACCTATCATTTGAGGATTGCACCTTGACTCATGGGAAGAAGGGGCTAAAGGCCCAGAAGGTAAAAAAAACCTTGCAAAAGATAAAATCCTAAAAATAAAACCTCAAGATGCTTTGCCCAGGGATCCCTGAGAAGTCAGTAAAAGGATTCTCAACAAGAAACAAGAGGGACCCAATATAAATAATAAAACAAGACCTAGTCAGAGGATAGGGGGTCTCATCATGAGCCAACCTATTAGTTCCATGGGTATCTATGTTACACATTATTTTGGTCACTCTGGTGGTTTCTCTACAGTTATGTGTTCAAGCTCTCATAAGGACCTTTTTCCTGAGAAAAGTGGTTGTTGTCTTCTTCCATAAAACATAGTTTTAAGATGAGTTCACAGGTTGACTATGTTGTAGGGTGAGAGAATCTTGATTCTCGTAGGAAACCCTATACCTAGCCTATGAGGTGTTCGCAGTCTGCTCTGTAGGTAGGGTGTGAACATGTTTTAAAGATTAAAAGGAAGAGGAAGTTATGAAGGTTCTAGAAGAGGATCTTCTAGAAAATGAGTTGGCATTCACATGGTTGGCATCCTACTGACTTCTCATATTTAGTGGGATCATCATCATCCCTTTAAACATCTCTCCTTCTCCTATATAATGAAGGGTTTCTTCGTCCATATACTTTTGAAGAGACTTTTTCTTGTCAATTTTCATTTTTATCTCCATTGAAAGATTTGATTTGGGAGTTTATTGAGTATTGTATTTTCATTGGTTGCCTACCTTTTCTTAGTTCCATCCCAATTTTTGGTTTCTAAAAATAAAAAAAAAATTGTTCCTTTAAGAAATCATTCAGAAAATATTGGAGTTAAAACACTGAAAGAGAACAAATAGTGAATTTACGTTGTCCATGATTGTTTGGTACTACATTTGAAAAGAGAATTGTACATCGTAGTTTGTATTTCTCCAGAAAAACTCCTTTTCTCCCTGTTGTAGATATAATTCATCGAACGAAAGTTGTTATCATTCATTTCTATTTACGCACTGTTGGGTTTAAGTCTTACACAACACCGGTTTCATTTCCGTCTCCCTCTTGAGTAACAACAGCCTTTAATAATATCACACAATTTTTAAAATTCAACTAGTAACTTTTTCTAGGGCTCTTTTGCACCAACATTAGCTAGGCTAGAGTTTTGGAATAGGCAGTGAGACACACTCTCCAAAGAACAAAACACACAATAGTATCTTGTGATAGGGAGTGTCAAATTCCATTTGCAGCATTTTGTCCTGGGAAGCCCTTCTCACACAAGGGTAAAAACTAAGGTCGCATTGAGATTGACAGAGTTACTCGCCTTGCTTTGTTGATATCAGTGTAGAGATTGCATGTATTATGGGGGTCGCTTGAAGGTATACCCACAATGATGAGTGGAAGCCTCTCAAGCTGATTTCGGGCTAGATACCCTACCCTTGTGTGTGGATCGGACTGTCAACTATTTCCCCCTGCATCATTGTTGTTTGTGGTAACCTTAGTAGCCTATCTTCTAAGAGTCTTACACAACGTGACTGTGGAGGGGTAAGTCTTCACGGTACCTGGAATCGATGTTAGCCAGACTCACTCGGGCTCCTTGGAGGGTATACCCATGATTATGTGTGGGATCTTTCACCAGGGTGTAATTCCGTTAAGCAAGTCGTCAATGTAACTTTTCCACCCTCTCCCAACTCCTTCTTATCTCGATGTCGTGACATTGGATTTCATCACCAACTAGTGACTTCAGAATTGGACTTCGGAATTGGAAGGTCTTGTTTGCTTGGTTTTGGTTCCTAGATTTTAATAGCATGTGTTGTTTGTTCACTTAAGTTGGCCATAGAATTTATTTCATAATATTTTAACTCAATCACAATTGACCTTCCATGTTGTTCACGTAGAATGCAAGGACTACCCCTAGAATATCTAGAAGGTTCTCAACCCTTGCCTACCAACTCACCGGAGGGCTCTCCTCAATAGAGTGAAGTCCAAGATGTTGCCACTCCACAAGTGGAAATAACTAACTCTTTAGAACGGTTCTGAATTACCAATTCTCAAGAGGACTTCCGACTTCCTCCCGACTCTGTGTGACGTATTGTTCGAGTGAATTCTTCTAGAGAAATAGTTGTTGAGTCTTCTGGGTTACCAACCGGACCTTTCACAGGACCTGAGGGTCAAGATCCTTTTTGGACTACTGGCATTTTTAGACAGGATCTCATTTTCTCAGGACCAGGCGTTGATATCACTGTCACACCTGAGCCACCTGAAACATCCGATCCAGATGCAATATCGTTTACTACTGCCTATTATTTTCCTAGTTCAGACGCTCCATCGGCCGACCACGTCTTGAGTATTCCCTTACAAATGGTCCATTACACAATGATCCTAGATACTATGAGTCCTCACACTGGGATTACGATGGCTATCCAAGCTCCCATTGGCATACCACTTTCGCCTAGATTCACCCCAACAATTCCCCTCAGATATCATGTGTTGAATGCTTCTATTCCCGCTCCTACATAAATCCCATCCGAGACTCCTGGAATTTTCACTCCTTCTAGGCACCATCTCGTTCCTGGTTTCATTCTAACACTTCCTCGAACCCCTTTCAGAGGGCCTCTTCTATCCCCTATCGGAGGCACTGACCCTAGTGGCACCATCCTATCTTTCACACCTAATTACCAGATTCCTATTGGTGGAAAATTTCACCAAGGAGACCAAACCCAATTCCCTTTTGTAGGACAAATACCAATTGGGATGCAACCCCCGATTGAAGGGAAACCCCCACCTACCCCACCCTATGGACAAAACATACCTTCTTCCTTGGCCCAATATTGGAACCATCTTATCCAAAACAATCCTTACTCGACTGGGGGGAAACAACCTCAAGCTCACTCCTTCATACCCCCTAGTACAGGCCAACCATATCCGGGTACGTACAATCCTATTTGGGGCTCGAATGCTCAACCCCATGACCCTATTCAACGGAACAACCCCAACTAATACAACCCTATAAATTACTTGCCTTCACACCAACATACAAATTTGCTCGGAGCTTCACATTATATGCAAACTTCTTATGGTCCTACTGGTATACCTATGAGGCTCCCTCCCCAAAGTCACCAGTACCCACACGTGAATAGATAGTTACCCTTCTTAGCCACCCTGGACCTCCTTGATCTGTCGAGAATTTTAAATGATCTGATTCGTCACTCTCCTCAATGGTCCGCGATACCAGCCAAACTACCATCTGACATCCCTAAATTCGATGGTAAACCAAGAGAGGACGTGAAAAATCATGTAATGGCTTTTCACCTTTGGTGTTCATCCAACTCTTTGATGGATGACTCTATTTGTTTACGCCTTTTTTAGCAAACTCTCACAAGTTCCATCACGAAGTGGTATATAGAATTACCACAAGGCTTCTTCACAGACTTCAACACCCTTTCTATGGATTTCCTCACTCACTACCAGTTACTGATCCATTATGAAACGAGAACCGAAATTTTGAGTTCTTTCAAACAAACCAAAGCCACTCATATCTCTGATCACATTCATGAG
>JZKD02S1750897.1:29513-41083 GCA_000966675.3 Picea glauca
TCCCAGGATAAATGCTGTGTTTATTGTGGATGTGTATTTCTCAGTGATCTTGTTTATTTTATGCTCTTATCTTATGAAATGCAAAGAACTATAATATCAGCATAAAACATTAACAGAAAATAGGGTGGCCGATGCCCTTAGCAAAAGTATGAAAACAATTCACCTGGAAATGGTGAGCACCTGGGAGACAGATGTCAAGGAAAGAATCAGAAATGCACAAGAAACAGATCCCTTCATCCAGACCATGACCATGTACCTACAGCGAGAACCTACCAGAGTAAAATATGAAGGATACTAGATGACTGAAGGAGGTCTGCTCACTTATAGAAGCATATTTTATATTCCATATCGTGACAACTTGAAGAGGTTCATACTGGATGAACTACATAAAAGACCTTACTCTAGACATCCAGGATATCAGAAGATGATCACAGCCACTAGGAGACAATTCTATTGGCCTTGAATGAAGAAAGGAATAGTTGAGTACTTAGCCAAATGCATAGATTGCCAATAGGTTAAAGCAGAACATCAACACCCAACAGGATTATTGCAACCTTTACCAATCCCAGAATGGAAATGGGAAACCATCTCCATGGATTTCATCACTCGATTACCAACCTCAAACAAACAGAATGATGCCATTATGGTGGTGGTGGATAAATTGAGGAAGTCTTCTCACTTCATCCCCGTCAAGTCGACTTGCAAGGAAATAGACATCGCCCAGGTATTCATGAAGGAGATATTCAGACTGCATGGTATACTAAAAGAGATCGTGTCTGACAGAGACACAAAATTTACTTCTAACTTTTGGAAATCACTGATGGATGGCTTAGAGACTAGATTGTTGTTTAGCATCGCCTATCACCCTCAAACCGATGGACAAACAGAATGAGTGAACCAAATACTTGAAGACATGTTGAGAATGCATGTAATGCATCAACCCAGGAAGTGGGAAGACTACCTACCATTAGTAGAATTCGCCTACAACAACGGCTACCAAGCATCCTTGAAGATGAGTCCCTTCGAAGCCCTCTATGGTAGACCGTGTAACACTCCAGTCAGCTGGAGTAATCCCGTAAACAGGATTTCTTTTGGACCCAACATGTTGAAAGAAATGGAAAAGCAGGTGACTCAGATAAAACAAAACTTGAAGTTCGCTCAAAACCCATAGAAAAGTTATGCCGACCAAAAGAGAACTCCAAGAGAGTTCAAAATGGGAGACCATGTATATCTCAGAGTTAGACCCTGTAAGAGTTCTCTGAAAATGGGAGCTTGTGCCAAGTTGGCACCTCGTTATTGTGGACCCTTTGAGGTTCTAGATAGAGTGGGACCTGTAGCCTATAGTCTATCACTACCTCCCACAATAAAAGCACATAATGTTTTCCATGTCTCATTATTGAAGAAATATGTACATGATGCTAACCATATAATTGATTGGTCTGTGATTCAGGTGGAACCAGAGGGATAATTTCTACCAAAACCCCAATGCATACTGGAAAGAAGGGAAACCCCACTCCAGAACCGAACCATTGCACAGGTCAAGGTGAAGTGGAGACATTTTGGCCCAGATGAGGCTACATGGGAAATGGAGGATGCCATCAGACAAGCATATCCGATTTTGTTTACTTCTGTACATGCATGCCATGTTGATAGATAAGAACATCAAGGATGATGTTCCTTTAAGGGGGAGGGAATTGTAACACCCGAGAGCCGTCAAATATTGCAGAGGAGCAAGGGAGTTACGGTAAGCCTATTTTCAAGTTTTAAGTTCAGGAGAAATTGGACCGTAGGATCTGAGTCGACAAGAACCGTTGGATCACTCATGGAATATCATTTCATGGATTCGCGAGTTGAAGGGTTAAAACCCTTGCCTCAAGATTCACGAGGTCGCGAAAGGTGAAGTCCCGAAGGGGCGAAAGGATTTGTGTGAGCCAGTTATTGGTGAAGTGCATCGGAACTCGGTATTTCAGGGTTTTGTGGGTTGAAGAACCGAAAGCTTAGCATCAGGATTCGCGAAGTCATGAAGTTTGAAACTCAAAAATGGCGGGAAGTTCTGTTGTGGGACCCACGTTGACAACATGTCAAAATTTCGTCATTTCGGCATATCGGCGAATAGGAAGTCGAGAGTTGCGATAAGGAGTAGCGAGGAGTTCGGTATCTCGACACTTCAGGTGTCGGGATACAAAGAAGGTAGCGCTTCAGGAAGCGAAGTCGTGAGGTGCCGAAGCTGGGGACAAGGGACATGTGGTAGAACCACAAGGTGGACACGTGTCACCTAGTGAAAGGAGTCAACACTCGTTGACCTCTTGTGTCTCGGGGATTCATGAGATAAGGGAACGAGAGTTCAACCCTTCGACTTGCGAAGTCGTGAATAGCAAGAACGTGAGAGGGAAATCTAACATCACTTCTCGGGGTTTTGTGAAGGGAAGGTGCCAAGGTTGGGTACCTAGACTTTGCGAGGGGTAAAGTCGTGATAATATGAGGACCATCCATATGAGGAGGATAGGTGGCAGAAATAGAGGGATCTCGCGAACTCGGAGGTTCGCAAGATGAGAGCCTAGGAGTTGGGTACTCCAAGTCATGAGTGGAGAAATCATGAGGAGAAAGGATAGCCTTTGGATCCAGGTCAAGGGAGGACCGTTGGATCAGGAGCTTCATCGAGCATCATGCCTTCGGAGGTTCGGAGGTTGAGAGAACCTCTTCTCGACATCAGAAGTCGCGAAGTGCCGAGAGCCAAGGCACGAGTGTGGACACGTGGCAGAACCACAAGGTAGGGCCTGCGTGGTTGACAAGTGGACACGCGTCACCTAGGAAAAGGATTTATCACTTCGTTGACTTCTCACGTCTCGGGGACTCACGAGATACGAGCACGGGAGCTCGAAGCTACAGCTTGCAAAGTGGCGAGTTACGAGAAGTGTGAAAGGAAGGTGAACCCTCGCTGACTTTCAAGTCTTGGAGGTTCGCATGGGAAGAGCATGGAGGTTCAACCCTTTGACTTGCGAAGTCATGAGATGTGATGGGAGGTAGTGTTTAGCCTAGCCAGTGGTCACGCGTGGAGGGCGCTGACAGAAGGGAGCTATACCCATTTCGTGATCTCGGGTATCGCGACATTGGAAAGGATGAGTCGAGAACTTCGACTCGCAAACTCGCGAAATGGCGAGTTACGAAAAGGGCCTTTGGAAATAGGCCTTGGTCATAGCCCTGGGGTCACTTGGGAGTCATGGAACTCGCACCTAGTGTTGTTCGCATAGGGGAACTTCTGAAGGACCTATGGATCGATTGAATTGAGATTTCAGCAAGGAATTGAAGGAGCCGCTTCGGCTCACAAAAGAAACTGAATGATCCTTAAGACCAGGAGGTCACACAAAGACTTTGTCGAGGCAAAGGATGTGTCTGTAACCTTTACTAAGCCCCGTAGGATTTTTGGGGATTTTGTCCCTCGAGAAAAGGTGAAAAATCTATTACGTCGCAGTGGGGTATGTGACAACTGACCACCATCACATACTCTACAAATCTCGTCAGTATATTATCCTCGGTGATACTCTTTATCATCAGGGGATTGACTCCATTTTTTGGCATTGCCTCACCTTTGACAAAGCCAAGAAATACCTGAATGACTTATATTCTAGAGCATGTGGTGGTCACATGTCTAGGTATGCTACTGCCTAGAAGAGCTTACGAGCTGGGTATTTTTGGCCTTCTTTATTCAACGATTTTATTATTGTTGTCCAAAAATGCAACACTTACCAAACCTACAACAACAAAATACAATCACACCCTGTAGTCTTCGTTGGACCTTTTGCAAAATGGGGTATCAATTTCATGACATGTCACCCTCACTCGGTCGGGGGGCATGGATACATTATTGTAGCCATAGATTATTTTATGAAATGGGCCGAGGTGATGCCAACATTCGACAATACTGGAAATTATGCAACACTATTCATATTCAATCACATCATTGCTTAGTTTGGTGTTCCTCAAGCTATCATTACTGATCGCGATAGACACTTTAGAAACTTCATGATGTCAGAACTCACCGAAAAGTTGGGTCTTCGCCATGAAAACTCAACACCTTATTACCCATAGGCCAATGGCCAAGTTGAAGCAATAAACAAAGTCCTCATTACCATGCTTTGACGGATGATAGGGATTCACAAAATGAGTTGGCACATGATGTTTTTTCCAGCATTGTGGGCTTACCGGACATCTGTCAAGTCTTCTACCGGGTTTAGAACTTTCCAGTTAGTCTATGGTCTCGAATCCATTTTGTCGATTGAATGTGAGATACCGTCTCTAAAGCTAGTCGTTGAACTTCTCCCAAACACTTCTACTGAAGAAGAACATCTGTTGTATCTTATGAAACTAGACGAAACTCATCGTGATGCCACCCTAGTTATAGAAACCCAAAAGAAACACATCAAAGCCCAATACAACAAGCATGTCAAGCCACACATTTTCTCTGAGGGTGATCTAGTTCTCCTTTATGAACAAGATCGAGATTTGCTAGGAGCCGAAAAATTTGAGGCTATGTGGCGAGGCCCTTATATCATCAGACGAGTGTTGGAAAAAGGAGCCTACAAGTTAGTGGACTATGAGGGTATCCCTTTGAGTGAACCCATAAATGGGCTTTAATTAAAGAAGTATTATGCTTAGATTATTTATGCATGAGTGCTTGTATTTTATTGTATCATAATTTTTGTGTGTTACTTTAGTGTGCTTTTTCATTATTTCATTTTTTCCCTCGACCGCTTACCTTGCATTGTGCTTGGTTTCTAGATGTCAGAGTCTTCACTACCCCATATTGGCTTCATTGATGGTGCTAGTCGTATTACTCAGAACTTAGCTTCTGTTGCATGGGCAATTTACACACCTACAAACGAACTCATCATTTTACGAGGTGTTTGCCTCAGTTGTGCGACCAATAATATCGTAGAGTATAGCACCATCATCGAATTTTTTATTGATGCTATTTCGCTTGGTATACGCCACTTGGTTATACAACTCTATTCGTAGATAGTAGTGCTACAGTTAAGTAATGTCTATGTTATCTGAAGTCCTATTTTATTACGGGTCTATCTACGAATTCACCTCTTGGAACATTATTTTGATTATATCGAATACGAGCACATTCCTAGATGTCTAAATACATTGACTAATGCTTTAGCTAATTATGTGTTAGACAGACATCTGAGACATTTATAAAACCAATCACACATCACATGTGTTATACAAAACAAAATAAGCTAGTAGAAGCCACACACACACACACACACACACACACACACACACACACACATATATATATAACGATCAAAAGGTTTACAAAAGGTTTATGTCCAGAACCAAAATATCAAAATATATGAAGCCCATGGATTCTACAAAATAGCATCATGGATGACGCTCACGGTAACATACAACTTCTCGGGCTACCCTACGGAGAAGTCGATTGGGAGACTAGGACACGCCCACGGTATGGCACTGATAATGTCTTGGGATCTCTCCAATAGCGATGTCTGGGACATCTGTAGTCAGTCCCTCTAAGTTTTGTTCAAATGCCTTGTAGTCTTCAGCATCCCATATTGCCACTTGAGCCACTTCTCCCCGTATTTGAATGGGAGACATTCCTAGAGGTCGATACGGCCCCACATCTGTGTCATCAAAAGAAATTTTTTATTAGTCCTTGGATAGACATAAAAACATTTTATATAATAAAATTTGCAAAAACATTTAAAAAGAAAAAATGTGTACTTCTCACCTAAGTCACCCCACTAAACGTCCTCAAGTAGGACCAAATCCGGATCTCCTCAGAAATCCAAACCGACATATGCGTAGTCATCAATCATCATCATTTGGGGCCTCAACCAATCAAAAAATGAATCGTTATATTTGATTATAGTCCCTGCTACGTTCTGAGACATGAGGTTACACCACCTCATCATCCTCGAATCCTGTGGGGTCGGTAAACCCCAATCTAATTGTAGTCGCAGCAGTGGGACCCTCTCAAAGAAGAAAGACACCAAAATCGACTTGTACCCGAACTTCTTTAGGTCGCCCCTTCTACACTTTGTCAGTTGCCTCTTCATAATGCGGAGAACCACATCCAACCAGTTAAAAACCCAAGGCTCTGTGCACTCTATTTCATATTGGAAATAGCTCTGGAGAGCCATGTGCGGAGCCACGCTCCCAACCATGCATGCAATGGTAAACAATATAGTCCGTAGTGTCAACTCTTGAACCCCCCAAATGGTGACTTTACCCTTGCTTCTCTCCACCTCAAGAACACAATGTCAATGAACATACTCACTCATAGGAAGTCCACTAGCCCTACCTCCGATTAGAGTCACATGGGATACGCATCATGACAACCCCATCAGAAAATAGATATCCTCGATATCTAGTGTCAGCGTGTGGACCCCTACATGAAATAACTATCGATCCACATCCCACATGTGGACCAGGTACTCTAGCAACCTAAGTTGGGCTCTCATGCCCGGGATCCTGAAATTTTTTAAAAGACCACATACCTGGAGGGAAAAAACTATACGCGGATCATTTTCGGTAATGGAATCATCCTCCTCATGTTCCCTTTCCCTCCATTCCAACATCATGATGATCAATACCTGCAATGGAGCCATGAGAAGGAAGTTAGTAACTCTTTTTAACCTCTTGAATAATTTATTATTGAGTAAAAACTTGCACAAAAATCCATTTTTCGGCCCTCTTGGGTGAAGCTTGCACACAGTGCGAGATTCTCGCAGGTGCACTAAATCTCACCTGCGAGGATCTTAGGTTCTCGCAGGTCCCGAATGGCTCACTTGCGAGAATGCCTGAGCGCATTCACCGACCCTAAAATGGACTCAAACACTTAAAATTACCAATAAAAATTGATTTTAATCCATGAAAATGTTGAAGAATCAAGAGATTACCTCATTGGCCAAAACCATTTGCCGAATGACCACCTGTACCTTCTGCAATCAAGCAACGAAATTTGGAGAAAAAGAGGTGTGTTGGGAAAGTTTTTGGCAAAGTAACAATGAAATGGTTAAAAAGGGCTTTTCACCCATATTTATTCACTTTTTTACTATTTCTTATTGATTTTTTATATATTATTTTTATTATTTTGTTTAAAAACCTAATACCCTAATAGCCTTGTGAGTATGGTTTTTTCACAGGTAGGTGACCTAGAAGCCTGAATGACAATGCACAAGTATTTTGTCCTTTTTTCATCACATGTATGAATATATTTTTAGGGTTTTGTAGGAAAAACATTGAGCTCAGTCTTCGTTCGTTCTCGCACTCGAAAATACATGAGAAAGTAATCGAGTATACTTTTGTCGTATTTTTGTACTCGTCATGGTAACACGAAAACAATGAAATTAAGGGAGTATCCTTTAAGCTCTTTTCACGCTCCATAAAAATGAAAAGATTGTCGAGCGATCTTGTTCTTTTCATGCTTGTAAAAGTATTTGAAGAAAACGTTTGATGAGCAATAGTTTATCACTTTTTCGGTCTCGTCGAACTAATTTACGAAAAAGGAACTGGGAGAGTTCTCTTTAAGTTTTTTTCAAACATGAAAAACCCCGAGTTTTATATGTTTGGACTCGTTAAACAAACATCGAAAGACCCTTTATGGGATCGAACCACTCCTTCCTAGGGTTCGTTAAATGTACTCTGAGGACTCGTCTGAAGGATGAGTTTACATCAACAAGCATATGTTATCCTCCTCAAGCTTGTGTAAAAATAAAGAGGTACTCGCTAGAAATGGTTGGGGAAATTTTGGGAAAGGGATATACCTTCATATTTGTATTGGTGGCATTAAGCGTCGCTCTTGAACATGATACTCCCTATTCAACATTTGAATATGGGTTGGGAAATCCATCTGTCTCTCGTTTGACTTACTACGAGGTCATATCTTCGGTCGTCTTTGAGTCAATGCTGCCAAGACCATTGTCATGTCATTCATATGTTCAAGAGAAGTCCAAACAAGCCCTTCATTGAGTTGGCCATCTGCAATTATCCATTCTTACCATGTCGACCTTCCTTGTGTCTGTTTCAAATCATATTCGTACTTTGACTTACCCTCAAAATCTGTTACTTATTTCGTGTCATTGATGGGGGATACATCAAGGCCCTCCTGTGACAAGTCTTTTTCAATCGACTCCAACTCATTATCCGGGAATAAGACTTAGAAACCATTTATTACCTTAGAAACTGCATGCCTTAATGGAAAGTCTCTTCACTTTCAATAGTGGATTCACATCATTGGTCCCTGATCGAGAGATTTCGCTGAATGTTCGACTTCATCTCATTTATTCACATTCATTTAGATCGTACTTAGGTACCTTGGGAGTCATTATCATAAATGGTGATTTCTCTCGCACTTGTTAATGGTTATCATCAATGACCGATAATCGAGTGGTTTCTCCCATGTTCGTCTTCGACACATGTAATCCCATGGCTAGATTCGTACTTTTTAGATGATGGGATTGAAGACCCTGAGTCTCATATTTTTGGCCCAGGTTGCGCTGGAATATTTATGATTTGTATTGACACATAGATCCACTATGTATGTCACGTGGCTATGTCCTAATCTACATCTTCTAAACACATAGATCCACAATGTATTCCTGGTGGCTATGTGGTATTTTGGTGACATGGATCCACAATGTATGATTGGTGGCCATGGCCTACATTTATGATTTCATTCATTTATGGTCTGAGCATGGGAATGCCTACCTCAGAACTGGTATTATATTCTGCAGATGCTTGATTGTTTGTAGGTTTCTGATTAGGTGTGATCCTTGTTTCTAACACACACACGCATTTTACAAAGTATTTCGGCTGTCACGAGTTCCGGCCTCATACTTTGGGGAGGATTCTGTTACACATTATTTTGGTCACTCTGGTTGTGTCTCTACAGTTATGTGTTCAGGCTCTCATAAGGACCTTTTGCCTAAGAAAAGTGATTGTTGTCTTCTTCCATAAAACATATTTTTAAGATGAGTTCATAGGCTGACTATGTTGTAGGGTGTGAGAATCTTGATTCTCGTAGGCAACCCTATACCTAGCCCGCGAGATGTTCACAGTCTTCTCTATAGGTAGGGTGTGAACCTGTTTTAAATCTTAAAAGGAAGAGGAAGTTACAAAGGTTCTAGAAGAGGATCTTCTAGAAAATGATTTGGCATTCTACTGACTTCTCAGATTTAGTGAGATCATCATCATCCCTTTAACCATCTCTCCTTCTCCTATATAATGAAGGGCTTCTCAAGGAAGAGGTTAAGCAAGATTGAATAGAGAATTGATGAAAGAATTGTGTGAGGAACCCTATTTGAATTGAATCTTGAGGCCTCCATTTGTCTATCAAGCCATACTGGATCTTCTTCATGCAAGTGTAGAGAAAGTGTGTGTGTTGGAACCAAGGAACCTTGAAAGGAAGCTTGCAACATCAAGGCGATCTGGTTGTATCTTCTACTTTCATTTAATACAATACAGTGGCATGTCCCTTTCCCATAAAATCACTTTTATTTTATTACATAACTCCTTGATCATATGCATAGGTTTTCATTGAATATACTTCTCTATGTTCACTTCGGTTGGTTTATATTGTCTTGGACTTGATCTCACAAGAGCACAAAAGTGAAGTAGGAACAACAAAGACTTAAGGAAGCGATATAAAGGTATGTCACTCATTCCTTCTTGGTAGTAGATTTGATGATTACAACTTAGGGAAAGAGTCATGTCCTGCCCTATTTTGTTCTAGATCTAGGTGGATCTAGGGAGATCTGTTAGTGTCCACATATACCGATTTATCCAGTAACAATCTAGCAGTATGACACTACTAGCAGCTGGTTACCACGCCAGGGTAGTGACTCTTGGTTGCATGGCCAAGAGAAAGGGGGTCTCATCATGAGCCAACCTTCTCATTTATATGAAATTACTTGTGGGTAACACTACCTGCATCACTGGTCACAACGATAGGGCAGTGTCCCCTAATTAGCTTCTTGAAGAAAAAGAAATAAGAATAAAAGGCATAAATTGGGCTTGGGAAAAATTCCATCCAAGACAGGTGCAGCTCGCCTTCTACAAAGGCACTCACAGGTAAAACTTTTCATTCCCATTCTTCCACTGCACCCATTGTCAGGACATCCCTTATCCACAACACCCACTTACATGGCTTAGATCAAGTCTTTTCCGGGAACTCTCCTTTTCCAGTGGACACTATCCCAATGGGATGCCCTGTCACTTTCCCCAAACTTGTATTGTAGGCTTGTATGATGTCTTTGAGATTTTAACTGGGATAATGGAGGTTTTAAGAACATATTTAATAATATTGATGATGAGATGTGATTGAAATTGCTATGATCACTGTGACTTATGAGCCCATCAAGGGCATAGCTATTGATGTACAGGATCATGCCCAACGGGAAGGTACCATGTTGGACAAGTACACATGTGGAGATGATCAGTTCGGACCTCCATGGGGATGAAGATCCCACCTGATGGATGTTGAGACCCCAACAGGGGGCAGAGATAGGACAAAGAGTTTTTCATAGGAGAGAAGGAGGACGTCTTGCAGAGGCACCCCGATAGAGCTTGACCTAGGGGGGTTGTGCCCTTTTCAGTGGAACATTGGCCTTGGAAGGCCTAGGATGTCACCCATGAGATCCATGACATCATCGTTGCTTCATGGATTCTTTGGCACATGGACAGGGTAGTTTGGCACATGTGGCATCTTGGAGAAGCCCAAGGAGGGCTAACGTTTTGCTCTTGGAGGTTGCATTTTTCCTAGAAGGGGCTAACGTCACCCTAGAGAGGGGATGACGTCTCTCTTTTTCTTTCTTAGGGTTTTATTTTAAGCATTTAATGTAAAACAATATGATTTTAGTATTTTGTCCTTGTCGACCTTTTTCATGACCTAAAAAGTAAAATTAGGTCATGGTACTATATAAATTGAGGGTTTTTACCTTTATTTTTTCATCATCTTTCACTCACTCATTAGTGAGGTATGAAATTTGTGCTACACTTGGAGTTCTTGGCTGAAATTGTGAGGTGCACTTGTTGAAGGAAGTCTTTTATTGGCAATTTTGGCATTTAGCTTGGTGGAAGGTGTTACAACTAGGGTTTGCTACTTGATTTCTTGATTGAATGTAAGTAAATTTCTGCAAAACTTCTTAATTGAATGGTTGTAGTATTGTTCCTCTTGCATTTATGGTTATAATTTTCTGATTTAAACCCTAGGGTACAAGCACACATTGAAGGTCATTGTCTCATGTCCCTATCAAGATTTTTTTTCCATTTTATTTTCTGAAGTGAGATAGAGCCTTGCCTTAGCAACACTCTACTCTTTCTAGCCCTTATTGAAGAGGATTGAGCCTTGCCATAGGAACATTCAAATATATCTTCTCCTATGCTAGTCGATTTACCTTATTGAAGCTAAGAAGGAGAAAACACATCAAGGCCTATTTCCCCTACACCTTGGTGAGCCGATTTTCCCTAGGGTTTTCTTAGTGAAGCCCCTCCTTAGCAACACGTTTCTTTCAAACCTTCTTGTCTTATTCGTATGCAAT